>CAUYSK010010120.1:0-79561 GCA_963575035.1 Avahi laniger | reverse complement strand
AGTTAGCAGCAGAACCTGGATTAAAAGTTGGGTTTTCTAATTTCCAGTTCAGATTTCCTCCAGTCTCAGGTGCCAAGGTAGGCAAGCCAGGAAAACAGCTTTAGTCAGATGGACTGATTTACTGCTTCCTCCTCCTCTACCCTGAGCTAGAGCCAAGGGCTAGGATCTAATACCCTCCCAAATGTGCCAGTAACGGCTTGGGAGGATAAGTTTCAGGTTTCCTTTTTTTTTTCTTTTGGGGACAGGTTATGACTCTGTTGCCCAGGCTAGAGTGCAGTTGTGTCATCATAGCTTGCTGCAAACTCAAACTCCTGGGCTCAATGATCCTCCTGCCTCACCCTCCCAAGTAGCTGGGACTACAGGTGTGAACCACCATGCCCAGCTTATTTTTCTATTTTTAGTAGAGATGGGGTCTTGCTCTTGCTCAGGCTGATATTGAACTCTTGACCTCAAGCAATCCTTCTGCTTCAGCCTCCCAGAGTGCTAGGATTACAGATGTGGCTGGCATCAGGTTTCCATTCTTTCATTTAATTTTTGAAATGGTTCTATTTTCTACATTAAAAAAATAAGTTTTGTTAATTTGCACAGGGAAGAATAAATCCATACTAAGTTACAGGAAAGACAATTTTAATTCCCAAATCCAGATATATTCAATTACACTCACATTAAGAATTAACTCTCCTTTCCTCAGCACCTGAGTTCCTTCCAGGTACCCAAGATAGTACCTCTGACTCCTCTGAGCCTGTCTGCTGGCCTGGGAGGGGGGCGGTGAATGTTTATGGCTTTCACCCCCCCATTTCGTTGCCGATGTGAATGAAACCTCCACTACTGATGATCCCGAGGAATTACTCCTATGAGGCCCCTATTAAATTACGGAAATGGAACCTGAAGGATGATAATAAAATTATCACTTACCTATTAGCTCTACAGAAAGAATGAGTCATCAGATCAGTGAGGCGTGGGAGGGGTATGTTTCGATGCAAGCGTGGGTTGATTGAAGAAGATTGAGGAAAGGGGAGAAAACATTCCAGAGCCTAAGTTTCTTCCTGAATCAGCCACCTCTAGGTGGGAACCTTAGTTTGGGGAACAGCTGGGGAGCAGAAGGGCAATATGATGCCAGACAGTAAAGTAAGGGGAGAAGCGTTGCTAAAAATAGAGCTGGGAGAAGGTCGCTGAGGTCCATTTCTCCTCCTTTGCAAGTTTGCTGGCCTTGACTCTGTACTTGCAAACTCCAGGCTTGTCACTAGAGACCTATCAAATGCCACTTAAATAGCATTTGCCACTTCGGACTGGCTGTGGGAAAAGGTGACTAGTCCACCAATGAACTCTCAGAAATATTTTTTTTTCCTTTTTCTTGTTCCCAAATAAACCTTTAAGCAGGAAAGAACACACAGACCTTGACCTGATTCACATCTAACCACAGCAGGATTGTGGGAGTCCAGTGCCTGTAAATCAGCTTTCCTATCTGAACTCCTCAAAGACAATCTTCCCCTAAGTTGATCAGAGTTCACACACACTGACCAATCCTTTGAAATTCCATCTACAGATAAGGGCAGTCACAGCGGCCTGTCTTACTGAGAGAATCCTGTTTGTCTGTGATATAATCCAGAAGATTCTCTAAGGTGTCTGATAAGATTTGTGTTTCGGAGGAAAAAATATAACAAGGATTATAATACATTTCACATTGTATTTTAAACAGAGACCTTTAATCTTGTAATCCTAGATATTTAGGATTATAAAAGTAGGAAGATGATTAAGTCTTCAAGTTCAACTATGGTTTAATGAGGATTTGGGCACCACTATCTCCTCTGCTGAGTTGTTTTTTTTTTAATTTTTGTTTGTTTGTTTATTTATTTATTTTAATTGACATAACCTTTTCTTAACCTTGTAGCCCAACCAGATTTGAGGCTACAAATAGCCAAGACTACACTGTCAGGGGCTCAAGTCAAGGCCAGTTTGCGACATAGAGTGAGGGCAAGTCTGAGTATGTATGTGTGCTGGTTCTCTAAGTTGAGTATCCAAATCATAGTTTTAGCACATGATATCAGAATCATACGGGATGATTGTTTAAAATTCTTGCTTAAAATATTCCTGAGCTCTACCCCAATCCTACTGGATCAGAGATTTGGATGGGGGTGGCCTGGAGTTTTACATTTTACAGTGTTTTTCTATGTGATTCTAATGCACACCAATACATTTAATGAGACTCAGATCCTAAAACTTCCAATATTTGTTTATCTTCAACCCAAATTTCAAATTCTTGAGATAGAAAGACTGATTGGCTTCATGTTTCTTTTATCTCCTGCTGAATAACAAATTACCCCAAAACTTAGTGTTTTTAAAATAACATTTTAATTTTATTTTATGATTTATGGATCAGAAGTTTGGGCAGGGCTTGGCCGGGTGGCTCATCCCTACTCCATGAGGCATCAGCTGGGGCTGCTGAACTGGGGCTGAAAGATTCTCTTCCAAGATAGGCATTCACATGACTAGCAGGTTGGTACCGGCGGTCAACTGGGGGCTCAACTGGACCCCAGTGGCGAGACTTCAGTTCCTCACCATATCAACCTCTCTATGGGGCTGCTTGGGCTTCCTCACAGCATAACAGCTGGGTTCCAAGAACAAACGTTCTGAGAGACTAAGATGGAAGCTGCAAAATTTCTTCTAACCTAGCCTCAGAAGTCAGACAGCATCCTTTGTGCCGTATTACACTGGGCAGGAGAAAAGACCAGCTCAGATTCAAGCGTAGGCAAAATAGAACTCTTCATATGAGAAGTAGGAGCAAAGGAATTGATGGTGGTTGTATTTGAAGACTTTCTCCTACTCTATCCTACTTGGGTGAGTTGTTGACTCCTGGATCAATCAATCATGGACATGTGAATGGAAATATAGTATAGATGTAGCCACTAGGGGGTTAACCTGGCATATTGAGGAAGACATTCATGGAATGGGGAATTGTTATAAATCTTGAAGATACTCCAAGAGATATCTGATGATTAAGAATTTTGTAAATCATCTAGACAAAGCTCTTGCTCAAATTAGGAACTGCCCTTGGGCATTGATCATCCCTCCTTTGTTGGAGCTCTTCTGACCTTTCTATGAGGCAGCCTGTTCCATTTTGAGATAGTTATGGCCATTCAAACCTGGTTCTGGTTCTCTGTGACATCCACCTATCACCCACTAGATTAACACTCAACCGTGGATTGTTTTTCTAGATTCTAAGTTTTGCCACCAGTTTTAAACTCTTTAAGGCATGGCCCTATGTATTTTGTGTATAGAGCCTCAGTCATTGGCACACAATAGGTGCTAAGCAGATGTGTGCTCATTGTTCTTAGATGAATAAGCACAGTTACTTTTCCACATCTACATGGACAGAGAAGTTAACTTTGATGTGGATATTGATTTCCTATCAAATAGTTCATTATCATTGTCATATTGTCTCCAAGCCCAAATCAGCTGATGTTGTTTATGGTTAAAAGGAAGATGATAAATCAAGTAAATGCTGTCCTAAATACTGGCAATTGAGGGTAAATTCTTTAAAATCACAGAAGTTTCACCATTTGGAGCCAGGATTGAAATAACCATAAACAGAAGCATTATGTGTTATGTTGTTGTTTTGTGTTGTTTAAAGTAGAGGTTGCTAAACTACTACGGCCCCAGGTCAAATCCTGCCTGTCCCCTGACTTTGTAAGTAAAATCCTGTTGGAACATACTCATGCCCATTTGTTTCTTTTTTTTTTTTGAGACAGAGTCTCGCTTTGTTGCCCTGGCTAGAGTGAGTGCCATGGCGTCAGCCTAGCTCACAGCAACCTCAAACTCCTGGGCTCAACCCTTCTACCTCAGCCTCCCGAATAGCTGCGACTACAGGCATGTGCCACCATGCCCGGCTAATTTTTTTTTAATATATATATTTTTTTAGTTGTCCAGCTAATTTCTTTCTATTTTTTTAGTAGAGATGGGATCTCACTCTTGCTCAGGCTGGTCTCGAACTCCCGATCTCAAAAGATCTGCCCGCCTCCGCCTCCCAGAGTGCTAGGATTACAAGCGTGAGCCACTGCGCCTGGCCATGCCCATTTGTTTCTATTGTCTATGGCTACTTTGGTGCTTCAGCAGCAGAGTTGAGTAGTTGAGGCAGAGATTGTATGACCCTGAAAAGCTTAAAATATTTACTGTCTGGCCCTTTACAGAAAAAGTTTGCCTAACCCTGGTCAAGGGCTCTCTTTAATCCCTCTGTTCTTTGTTATTTTACTTGGCAAATTTGAAGGGATCTTATCTGCACATTTTTACATTTCTAGACTTTTCTCCCAACCAAAGAGGATTCTTCCTCAGCTTATTCATGGTGGAGACTCCAATAATGTTGACCTTTCTAGGTAAAAACTAGATCTTTTATTTGACTAACAATTAGGAATAGACAATGAACCAGCATAATGAACAGAGAACATTTAACTCAATGAAAAGAGCATGGATTTGGGAGCCCTCAAAATTAAACCCTGTTGCAGACATTTATTGTTCTTTAGCTGTCTAGGATCTAGTCTTCCTTTCTTTTAGTAATAGTAATTTATTAATATATACTTCTCTCCAACTTAGTGCCGTCTTGGTTGCATCAAGGCACCTTGCCTTGCCCTGCCCTATCCAAGGTTAGACATGTGACCCAAGCTAGGGCTGTTTGACCCAAAGATGCTTAGAATGTTAAATGGATTCATCCCCTTGATGGCAACCTGCAAGACCGACATCCAGCCCCTCCTGTTACCTAGAGCCCTGACTCCTTTTCACACCAGATTTTCCAACCTTCCCTTTAATTTCATGAGCTACCTGGTATTCTTTCAATATTTCTTTTTACAATTAAAATTAGCCAACTAAATTCTACTGTTTATGACCAAAGACCCTAAATGATGCAAATAAATAATAATAAACAAGTGAAGAACTGTTTCAACAAATACAAATCAAAACATGTATTTTTAGCCTATAAAATTAACAGAGGTTTAAACAATGATGATATTCAGTTGTGTTAAAGATGCTGCGAGACAGGTATCCACATGAACTTTCACTGAGGTTGTTAGTTGTTTCTGTTCTGGAAATTATTTTTCGCAGTATGTGTCAGGAGCATTAAAAATGTTCATCCTTTTGACCTTGCAATTCTGTCTCAAGGCATTTGCCCTAAGGAAATAACAGGAGACGGAGATACAGATTTATGTAAAAAGCATTCATTACTGTGTTATTTATAGTAACAAGAAATTAGAATTCACTTAAATATTCGACCTTCCTAGGATGATCAACTAATTAAGGAGGTGGTGTTATGTCGTAGTTAAGAGTACAGGCTCTGGGATTGGCCAGCCTGGCTTCAAGTCTTCTTCTGTAGCCAATCAGCTGTGCAGCTTTGGGCCAGTTATTCAGACTTTCATCTGTAAAATGCAAACAAACTGATATTACCCAATTGTGGTAGTCAGCCTTCCTAGATGGCCCTCATGGATATCCACTTCCTGATATTCAAGTCCTTGTGTAGTTCCCTCCCACACCGGAGAGGTTGACCTGTGTAGCCAGTAGGATATTGTGAAAATGCTGGAATCTAACTTCTGAGTCTAATGATAAAAGACATCATGGCTTCCATTTTTCTTTCTTTTGGATTACTTGTTCTGAAGGAATCCTGCTGCGATGTTGGGAAGATGTTCAAATAGCCCTATGCAAAGGTCTATGTTGCAAGGATTGGAGGCCCCCCTGCACGTGAGTGAGCCTTCTTGGAAGTGGATCCTCCAGCCTCAGCCAAGCCTTCAGATAAAACACACTGAATAACTCATGGCTGCAACCACATGGGAAACCCCGAGTCAGAACCATTCAGCTAAGCCACTCTCAAATCCCTGACCTAGAGAAACTGTGCAAAATAAACAATGTCTGTTGTGGTTTTAAGCTACCAGATTTTGGAATAATTTGTTATGCAGCGATAGATAACTAATACATCAATTGATGGGTTTGTTACAAGGATTAAATAATGTAATACTTACAAAATGCTTTGCACATTGTCTCTTAATTAATAGGTACTTTATATATTAGTTGTTATTATTAACATTATTTCATACATCTGTGTGATGAAATATATTATTGGAAACAATAAAGTGTAAAGAAATAAACTGACATGTTAAGCATAGTTATTTCTGGGATGGGATTGTGGTAATTTTCCTTCCTGCATCGTTTTATAGTTTCCAAATTCTCAACAATAACTGTTTTACTTTATATTTATTTATAATTATATATACTCTCAAAATATTCTCAAAACCATCACAGCAACTCCAAGCATTGTTTATGTTTTTACTGGTTTTGTAAACTGTAGGCTGAGAGTCTGCAAAATAACTTTCAGGTGGGAGGGAGATACAAGAAATCTGGGTGTCCCAAGAATACAGACCCAAAAAACTGATGTAGACTTTGGTCATTTTTGGTGTTAAAATCCATGGCCAGCCACTTCTTTAGGTCTCAGTATTGTTTCTAGGGCTAAGAAGTGCCCATGCATCAATGCGTGCAGATATGAGAATAAGCTAACCTTCATATCTGAGTGGAAGATCAATTTGGATATGAAAAAGCAATTTGGAAAAATAAAATAATTTACTGTATGGTGATATGGTGGTATGTTGGGGGAAGACAGTATATTCAGAGGAAGAGGGACTATCAGTTAGGAATATGAACTATTGAGTGCTAGGCATTTTGCATAAATTATCTTTAATGTTTACAGCAACTCTGAAATGTAAGGTTTTTTTAGGTACCATATCCCATTTTAAGTACTTTATATGTATGCATGTATTTAATATCTATTTATCTAATCTATCTAATGCACACGTGTGTGTGTGTGTGTGTGTGTGTGTGTGTGTGTGTGTAATAATCCTTTCCCCCACTGGGTGAAAGAAAGAGTAGAGACCTAGGACTCAGAGGCATGATATCTCGGTCAGGAATCTTTGCCTGAAAGTAAAAGAAACAATCTCTGGTCAATGCACACACAAAAGGACTTTGTTAGAAGGACATGGGCTTATCCTAGACTCTCAGGGAAAGCTGTGGAGTCAGGCCTTGGAAAGCCAAGGGTGGCATCAACACCACCTTCTTCAGGGATCACAGCTGGGACCTTTCAGCTCTAATTTTTGTTGGTCCTTGAGTAACTCCTCTGTGGATCCAGTTTGGAAGGAGAGTGAGAGTCTGGTTGGCTTAGCTTGGGGTATGTGCCCTTCCCTTGCTTAGGGGGAAGTGAGACACACCAAGTTTGCAGGCAGTAGGGGAGTGGTGGGTAGTTTTTTAGAGTAAAACTGAGGGACTGGTGTACAAAACAATGGATGCCCACTCTAGTTGGGTTCTAGTTCCAGTTTTGACGCTAATTACCTGTGTGGACTTAAGTAGTTTAACTTCTCTAAGTCTCAATTTATTCTTTTGTTCAATGGGGACAATACAGACTGCCTTGGGATTTTGCAAAATGAAGAATTAAAGGCCTATCATCCTTATCCGAGACCTTAGCGGCAGATGTACTTGGTATTAAGAATTTTTCAGCTTTTGTAAAGGTAATGAGATATACAATATATGATGTATTATGAAATACCCCATTGGGATCTGATTTGGCATCTCATAATCAAACAATAATATTCCTGCATCCAATGTATGAGAATGTACCCAAAGTGGGATAAATAAAAACTAAAAATAATCTTATGTGAATTTTTGCTATCAGGTTTTGCTGCCAAGTGAATTTTCTGCAAATATACAGAAACAAACAAGCCCAAAACTTGGTTTGTAGAGACATTTAGATTGTGGGATTGTGATAAAGGATTATGAATATGTATGGTTTTTATCAACTCAGGTTGATTCTCTTCCCAATCATTGGCTCTCTATCTTTGCTTGCTGGTCTCTGACTATCACTTTCCATGGATTTGGATTGGTGAGGAAGAGACCAGCATGGCCTTCCTTCACTCTTTGGAAACCCAGAGAGTGGTCGGTTGAAGCACTGAAAAAGCCAGAGTTCCAATTAGAGAATCTCTCTCCTCAGAATTTAATTCTCATTTCTGGGTCAGCACCTGATAGTTATGACCCCAGAGGAGATCAGTGAATGAATCATCCAGTCATGGGGTTTGGAGATGATTCAGCAAGTTGGAAGTGGTGTCAGGAGTGCTTTTGGCTGAAGTTCTCTAAGGTACTGATTACACATCCAATTATGCAACTGGCCCTGAGGCCTGTGTTGTAGTATGACCTGATTCTCACCCAAACTAAGCATGTGAGACAGGGCCCTCACCTGGTACAGCATGATCTCCTGGTAGATCTCAGGCCTTTAGAGGCCAGGGAAACCGTTCCTGCCAAGATGGTTCTTTCTTCTCTTCAGAGGATGGGAGATGGACTGAGAGCCACTTCTGTCCATATTTACCTTCTCAACATTTTCCTCTTCCTCTGAACCAAGGTCAGGGATGATTTGGGGGACCCAGAAATGATTCCCATCTCATATCCTCTTGATGTGTTTTCAGGTTTCATGGCATGAGGGGGCGAATTCTCTGAACTGAACCAATTCCCAATGTCCAACATTCAATAATTAGAGACTCATTTATGTGGAATGAGACTTTGTCCCCTGTTTCTTGCAGGCAGTGTAGTGTACCAAGACCGACATAAGCTTGGGTTCAAACCCCATTTCTACTGCTGACCATGAACTTGGCCAAGTCATTTTACCTTTCTGAGCTTTGTATTTACCAATCAAGTGGTGGTGGTGGGGGGAAGTAGAGAGGGAGGCTCCACTAGCTTTAATATTCCACAATTACTTTTGAGAATGCTATCCTTTCCTTTTACTCTCCATTCACCCAACAAATATTTATTGAATACTTAACCATGTGCACTGCTTTAGGCATTGAAGATACACAGTTCCTGCTCTTAGCTTATATTCCAGTGTGATACGACAGAAAACAAATCTTAAGAGGACATGGGAGGTGGTGGTAGGTGCTATAAGGTGCTGTCATGACTACACTGGATGGCGGTCAGGGAAGGATCCTTGGAGAGAGGTGATGTTTGAGAAGACTATATATCTGTTGAATGCATGGATGAACAAGAAGGAATCAGTCATGGGAATATCTGGAAGAAGAACATTCTAGGAAACAGCAAATGGAAAGATCCTGAGGTGGGAATGACCTTGGCGTATTTGCACACCAGTAGGGCTGAAGCACAGAGAGCAGACAGAGTGCTTGAAGAGAAAGTCACAGGTGACCAGGGCCTTGTAGATCAGGTTAAAGAGTTGAGTTTTATTTTGAGTGTGAATGGAAACCAGTGGCAGAGTACATAATCTGATTTACACTTTAAAATATCATTCTGTGATGAGATACCACTTCCCGTCCACCGGAATGGCTAAAATGAAAAAGACAGACAATGCCAAGTGTTGTTGAGGATGCGGCACAGCTGGAATGCTCACGTACTGCTGGTGGGAGTAGAGGTTGATGTGACAAGTTTGGAAAACTGGCTGTATTTGTAAAGCTGAATGTATGTACGACTTATGACTCAGCGATTTCATTCCTGGTTAAATACTCAACAAATATATGTATACATGTTCACCAAAAGATATGCACAAGAATGTTCATTATAACACCAAATGGGAAACTACACAAATGCTCATTAAGAGTCAAACAGACACATGAACTGTGGCGTAGTCATATAGTTCAATACTATATGTAACAAGAATGAACAAATCATAATACGCATAACAACATGGATGAATTTTATTTAATACAAACTTAATGTTGAGCAAAAGAATGCAATTTGAAGAGTTCAAACTATTCATTTCCATTTATATGAAGTTCAAAAACAGGCACAACTAATCTAAGGTGTTGGAAGTCAAGCTAGTGGTTACCTTTGCAGAGTGTAGTGGCTGGGAGGGGGTGAAGGGGCCATCTGGGATTCTTTAAAGTCCTGTGTCTTGAACTGGGTGCGTTCAGGGGCTTTCTCTAATTAACCCTCTATTCCTGCTTCCCCAGGCCAAATGGGCCTGGAGCCTGGAAAGAAGGAGTGAACAATGTGGAGGAATACTTATCGCTGGCCACTGTAGACACCTGACTCCTTTCACATGTACAATCACAGTTTTCTCAAGAGTTTTGGACAGGTGAGATCCATCCATTTTACAGGCAAGGGCATCATAGCTTAGTGACCTGCCCGAGGTCCCATGCTTTGTCCAGGGAAAGCTGGACCACAAGCCCAGGCTCTTGGGTTATCTTCACAAGGCCTGCTGGTGTTCCCCTGTCTTTACACTGCCTCTCTGGGCCAGACCGACTGGTATCCAGGCCTCCATCTAGCTCCATAACTCAGAAATGCCACATTTTCATTTGAGAATTTGAGTCTTTAAATTAATCCAAGAAACTCCAGTGTTTTGTCCATTGTCTTGGTTTATACAGCTTTATCTCAAATTACTTTTTTTAAGCAATGTTTTTGATTGAGGAGATAAAAATATTTATAAGTTAAAAAAAAGTACACAGGTTTGGAGGCTCATTAAACTCTGGGGAAGAAATGGTGGTTTTCATTGTCAGATTTTCTCAGTTCCATTGCATGAGCATATGGAATTGTGTGACACATTTTTTGCTCTAACCACAAAATTTCATGAATTTTCAGCCACTGAATAATGAAATAAATCATCATGCAGACAAAAAGAAGGGGGCAATTTTGAGGGCAAAAGTATTTCCTTGAAAACTTACTGAGAAACTAAGGCCTTGGCCACATTCACAGGGACTGAGACCTTTTGGGATAAGTGTCCTGTGCCTTAGCCTTGGAAAAGCAGGTCACTGTGTCCCCATAGGATGAGGAGCTGGTGACCAAACACCCAAGATCTATTTAGTCTTGTTTGTATGTATCTACCTCCATAGCGAATAGCTAGGCATTGTTTGTTAATAGGCAAATAACAGAGTTCTCCTTTTGGCCTGGTGAAGAGAATAGGGAGATTGGGGACAACAAGAAAAATCGCATTCCCACTGAGTGCCTACTGGGTGGGCCCTCTGCCCTTATTTTATTTATCATCTGATGAAGTGGAGGCTTTTTCTTCTTCTGGGCATAAAGGAACTCACAGATCTGGAAGTGGAGTCAGAATTCTTTAAGGTGGGAAACCACTGAAAGGAGTTAAACAAGGTTGAGTTCTGGCCAGATTTACCTTTTAGAAAGATAAGTGAGTTTATTCCTTCCTGACCCCTGCTAGGATTGCCCCTTCAGTCCATACCCCTGGTAGCAGGCGGACAGTGATTACAAGAGGAGGGGATGGAGCCATGGAGGGTAGTGGGGGGCTTTGTATAGTCGGGGTGAGAGATCGTCGCATCTCCATCCAACGCATCCACGAAGCACTGCCACGAAGCACCTCTCCCGCCCCTCCTTTCTGTTGTCATTGTCATATATGTTACTTCTATAGGTGTTATTAATCCTGCCATTTGTAGTTATTATTGTTGCTTTAAACATTTATATGATTGTCGTAAGTACTTCTTCCTCTTCAACCTTGAGAAGGAGAATGTTACAATTCCTAAAATGTAATTTGGGCAACCATGTCCTTGTGGGATTGAATGACTAGAATCTTCTTTCAGGTTGGAAGACCTGGAGAGCGACTGTTCAGTATTGTGTGGATTCACCATGACCTCCAGTGCCATGCACTCATGCATGCATGCACTCAACACATATGTGCTGATTGCCTGCCCTGTGTCAGGACCGGGGAAATTGATGTGAACAATGAGCAAGGCAGACATGTTCTTGGTCTGCATAGATCTTCCATTCTGGTGGGGATGTTGGCTAAATAAACCCAGGAAAGTAAATAAACAATAAATAAGTATGGTAAAAGTTATAAAGGGAAGAATAAAGGGTATGAGAGCATAATGTAGGGATGGGTAGGGACTGCTTTAGATAGGGGGGGCAAGGCAGGGTGCTGAGAAGGTGCTGGAAGTTTCTCGCGGTGCCTGAGGTAAGGTAGGACAGTCCTTAGCGTGGTGCCTGATGCAGCGTGAATGGGCAATACATGTCAGTCATCATCACTCATTCATTCCTTCATTCAGCAAATATTTTCTGAGGGCTAATTGTTGCACTCGTGTGTAAACATTAGTTATCTCAGTCGCAGGTGGAGAATGATCTGGTCTCCCTCAAACCCATTAGTGTTCTTAGTTCTGCCCTTCAGATAAATAAGCGAAATAAATCTATATCCAAAGTGGGAATTAATTCTGTTTTCTTCTCCAACATTCCATGGAAGATAAATGTCTCAGCGGCCCCGCTAATGAATTCATCTGCTTCTCTCCTTGGTCTGATCTTTGACATAGATGTCACTACGTTGCTTCTCTTACAGCCCCTTTCAGAAGGTTTTGATTTGCAGTTGCCCCGACGTGGCCCTCTGGTCTCTGAATGTGGGCAGGGCTAATGGGGCTTTTGGGGAAACCGCACAGATACCTTCTGATTTTGAGCAAGACAGACCTCTTACAAACACCTCAGGTCCTTGAGTCCCTGTCTGTGTCCTCAAAGCACCATTTTCTGGCCCACTGATCATTAAGGGAGTGTTACTGGGGAATTCTGCATGGTGGGCCCTGGCATTCTAATTAAACAAGTAAAATGAACAGGAAGAGAGACTCATGGATAGCTTTAGGGAAAACAAAACCCAAATTCCCCACATGAAGAGAATGACGTGGTATTTGAACAGGAGCCTAGAATTCCTATAAGATTGCGTGAGAACTGACATTTCAGAAGCCACCTCCCTGCCCCTCTCCCCCAGCACCCTCTGCGATGGATGCTGCTTTAACATGTGGCCTCTTACAACGTCACCCAAAGGCTTGTGTGGGCAAGACCAAGAACAGGACAGTGCAAATGACATTGTGCTAGCAGATCAGTTCTCTTAGATAATTGCTTATGCCCAGCCATGGGCTTCTCCTCATGGGCCTTAATTCCTTCTTGATTGGGATTTGGTGAATGTTGCTCACCTTGGACTTTTGGGAAGCTGCTCAGAATCTATGTCTTGTATACATTGGCCCCAGTCTTTGGGGTCCATTAAAACATTGTTAGTCCCTGTGAAATGGTTTAGTTTAGTTCAATATGAATTTACTTAGCATCGTCTCAGTGCCAGGCCCCATGCTAGGAGTGGGGGATGCAGAGATGAAAGACATGGTCCCCACCTACAAGATGCCCCTGATGAAATGGGGGAGATGGAGGTGAGTCTGTGTCACGGTGGCCCAGGCTGGGGCAGAATGTCTGTAGTGAGTTGAATTCTCCCAAATTCATGTCCACTTGGAGCCTCAAAATGGGACCTTACTTGGAAATAGTCTTTGCAGATGTACTTAAGGTAAGGATGAGACCACACTGGATTAGGGTGGACCCCAAATTCAATAAGGATGTCCTCATAAGGAAAATGACACATGAAGAGAAGAAGGCTGTGTGAGGACCGAGGCAGAGACTGATGTGATGCAGGTGCCAGCCAGGAAATGCCCAGGGTTGCTAGGAACCGCCAGAAGCCAGGAAGAGGCAAAGAAGGATTCTTCCCTGGAGACTTCAGAGGCAGCATGGCCCTGCCAACACCTTGATTTGGGACTTCTAGCCTATAGTGGGAAGGGTGCCAGCATCAGGAAGGGAGGCTGGATGGGAAGGTTGGACAAGGCTCCGCAGAGGAGATGAGGATTGAATAAGAGTTTACTAGGCTGGGCAGGGAGAGGCATGATAGCAGAGGGACTAGCATGTGCAAAGGCACCGAGGTGTGATGTACATGGCAGGCTGGGGCAGGGAGAAGGATAACGTGTTCGAGTAACACCAGTCACAGTTCCTGTCCTCTGGGACATTACAGACTTTTGTTATAGGTGGTGAAGTTAAATTCAGCCTATGTTGGGACTTCATGTTGTATACCAGAGACAGCAGACACTGAAGAGGATGAGGCAGGAAGGGACCACACAGATGGAGAATGGATGTTCCTGACCTGGAGGGTTCACCATCGGAGCCTCCACTGCTTATGGGTAGAGATTCAGGAAGGGTCTGAACAGGGAGGGTCCAGGCTTCCAGTGACTCAGTCCTACTGGGGCTGTGTCACTGTGCCAGGGCACTGTCCGATGCAGTATCTGGCTAGCCATGACCTGGCCAGTGAATGGTCCAATTGTGGCATCGGGACAGCCAGGCCTTCTTTCAAGGTGCCCCCGGAAGTCGGGGCTGGGGTGGGTGTGCGGTGCTGAGACCTCCTGCCCACTCTCCCTGCTGGCTCCTTCTCCTGCTCTTGATTTGACTCTGGGCCAGGGTGTTTGATCTTTTTGTTAGTGTTTTTTTGCTTAGCTCTCGCTCCACTTCTGTTTTTTCCACCTTCCCTTGTCGCCTGTTGAGATGATTAGTCAGGCCATTTGACATTTTTTACTTAAAATATTTCAGTTTAACTGCTGCCAGCTAAATACATTCTGACCTCAGTTATGGACTGTAATTGTCTACTCAGCCAGGGAGGCCAAGGAAGCATTGTGCCAAAACCATCTCTCTCTTTCTTTTGGGGTTGAGATTGTCCTCAGCAGATTGGAAAGGATCCCTCATAATCTAGGGTTGTTTCGCAAAAGCCCATTTGGATACTGGGTTTGGCGCAGGTGTGCGGATTCATCTGCCACCCAGGCATCTTTGACACGCGGAGCTGGCCTGCGACGTGTTTGGCCCTGGTGCCATCTTTCTTTATAAATCCTGGGAGGCGATTTACATAGCTCCTCTGTTCCCCAGGGAGACTTGGACCAGCGTTGAGCAGCCACAAACTCTGACAGCTTATTAAATATTGGACTAAGAGGAAAGGAAGAGAAAGTCAAGGCGTTAGCAAGTCTCCAACAAGCATTTTTGGAGGCCACAGAAGGTGTTTATAGATGGGAAGGCTCCACTTCTAATTCCAGGCAGATGGGGCAGGCTGGAGAAAGCCCTCCACCCTCAGGCTTACCCGGGTATTTGAATCCCACCCAGACTTGCCAGACTCTGTTCAGGATGGGGAAGGGGGAGGAAAGAGGGAAGGACGAATGACCCCTTAGCAGAGGAGTGGGGGCGCTTGCGCTAGTGCCTACACTCATTTACCTCTGAGTTGGAGATGGAGCTCCCAGAGACGATGCACATTCAGCCTCCTCATTCATTTACTCTTCCTTAATTCATTCAATGTGTGTTTATTGAGCATCTGTAATCTATGTGACAGACACTGAGGCCAGCCCTGGGAATGCAGAGGAGAACAGGACAGATATAGGCATCTAGAAGGGAAGACAGTGATCAGATATTTATAAATAGAATGAGGGTCTCAAAGGAGGAGAGTAGGCGTTAAGGGGGCGTCCAATAGGAGAGCTGACCCAAGCTGGGGCAGAGGGTGCTCAGAAGGCCTCCTTGATGCAGCAACTTTTAATCTGCTGTGCAAGGTGTACGTTGAATTTCTGTCAGGGAAGTGGTAGGAGAGGTGTGTATCAGGTCCTGGCAACTGCACATGCGAAGACCCTGAGGCAAGAGAGAGGAGGGTGTGAAATGACAAAGGGTGGCTGAGAACAATGGGGCCAGAGAGATAGGCAGGTAGGTGCTGGATCGTAGAAGGCTCTAGAAAACACCTAAAGGATGGGAGGTTTGTGCAAAGGTCTCTGGGGAGCCACGGATCATCTTGAGCCGGAGAGTAGCATGATCAGGTCTGTGTTTTAAAAAGATTACTGTGATTGCTGTTCAAGGAGGGATCATGGGGCAGGAGTGGAAGCCGGGAGCCCCCAGGGAGCCTGGCCGCAGCGTGAGGATGGCTCGTGCTTGCGCAAGTGGCAGTGGAGACAGAGGGGCTGGCGATGTCTGTGACTGGTTTCAGGGTGTGGCAGACAGGATCTGTGGGTGGAGTGGGAGAAGGGTGGTCAGGGAAGGCTCCTTTGAGTGGAGCCCTGGGCGAGAGTAGGGAGCGAAACACGTGGGCGTGACATGTGGGACAAGTGTTTTCAGGTGGAGGGCGCAGCAAGCGCGAAAGCAGAAAGTGGGCCTGTTGGACCGTGGGAGCCTGAAGGGCAGCACAGCCAATGCTGAGCGAGGGGGACATGGTGGGAAATGACAATAGAGATGACAGCAGAGAGGCCACAGGGAGGCAGGGGGATCTCGCAGGTCCCGAGGCTCAGCTGAGAAAGCTGGGAAGGCTTCGGAGGGTTTTAAACAGGGAAATGACCTGTTTTGACTTATGTTTTTAAAAGCTCACACAGGCTGCTGTGTTGAGAGGAGATTCAGGAGGCCAAGGTAGAAGCAGAGAGACCAGTGATGGCACCATCGTGACATCAGATGGGAAAAGGTGGTGGCTGGATGTGAGTCAGTGCTGGGCATGGTGGGACATGGTTGGCTCTGGATATATCTGGAGCAGGCAGAGTATGGGAGAAGAGAGGAGTCAAGAGTAGCCCGTGGCTTTGGGCTGAGACACTGCAGGAAAGGTGTTATCCTCTCCCGGGGTGGGGAAGGCTTGGGAGGAGTAGGTTTGCTGAGGTGAGAGTGGTCTGGAACTTGCTGAGTTTGAGG
Source organism: Avahi laniger (assembly GCA_963575035.1). NCBI lineage: Eukaryota > Metazoa > Chordata > Mammalia > Primates > Indriidae > Avahi > Avahi laniger. The sequence continues at coordinate 63,109 of CAUYSK010010120.1, read as the reverse complement.
TATCTATTTAACATCACAGTGGAGGGGTAGAGTAAGCACTGGGGCCTGGAATTAGAGAAAACTGAGCCCTGGAGTGTACCCACGTTTATTCGTCAGGAAAATGAGGAGACAAGAATGAAGCCTGGGGAGTCAGAGGGGAAGCTGGAGCAGGTGGTGTCCCAGAGCTGGGGGAGGAAGGGGTTTGAAGAAGGAGGACGGGCCAGCGGTGTCCTCTGCTGCTGACCACGCAAGTAGGACAGGGAAGAGAAATGGGCTGCCAGTTTGGGCACTGCAGGAGTCATTGGTTGTCTTCCCGAGTGCAGCTTCAGGGAGAGCAGGATTGAGAGCCTGAGCAGAGGGGTTCAAAGAGAGGAGGTTGGAGTACAATGCCAGCCTGTAGCTCAGGGGACAGTGTGCAGGCTGAGGCAGGGCTGACAATCCAGGTGGGACCTCTGGACCACTGCCAGGTGGTCTGGGCAGTAGGGCAGAGCTTCAGACTCCAGCAGGAGAAGCCAAAGTGCAAGGCATACAAACGAGGAGGGAAGGAAAAGTCCAGAACCTGGACCCAGAGAGCCCGTGGGGAAGAAGGCTGCCACTTGGGGGTGGGGCACTCTGGTGCCAGGCTCTGGGCAGCAAGTCTTATTCCAGATGCTTCCATTGGTGGGGAGAGAACTTTGCCTGCATGGCTGGGCTGGGACAGGGCTGGCCAGGGCAGGATGGGAAGGGAACCAGCCATGAAGCTCTTTGGTGCCCGCAGCTGAGCAGGTCAGTGGTTCTTGACCATGACTGCACATGTCAGCCATCTGGGAAGCTTTCCAAACACACAGAGTCCTGGGCCCCACCTCTGAGAATCCCTGTTCGTCCATCTCGAGTGGGGCTCAGAGATGGACGTTTTCAAATGTCTTCCTGGGTGATTGCCATGTACAGGCGACACAGAACCGCTGCTCTGAGCTTCAGCTCATTCCTGAGCTGGGGGCTGAGCCAGCGTGGGGGCACTTACAGACGAAGGGCACGACAGGGGTCGTCAGCCCTGGCATCCGAGGGCAGCGATTGCCGTAAGCGCTGAAGGAATTTGTTGGCTTTCCCTAGAAAAGCAATTCTCATAACATGTACCAAAATGAAAATCTCAATTAATTCTGCAGTTTTATAGCTCCTCAGAGGATGGAGAAAAACATCATTTGGCACCAGAAACAAACTTTATTCTGATGGTGCAGGATAATTTTACAAACACTAGATACAGAATTGCACATACTTCCCTGGAATTTCAATGCACCACGTCCATAGAACACAGAGAAACACGGTCGTGGCCAATTTCTCACGCTGCCACCTGGGCCAAGAGCTTCCAGGGACCCTCTTGGATCTCTTGGTCCTCCCATTCCAGATTTCAGTGTTGCCCTGGGTACATATGGTTTTTTTCAGCCTAGAATTTCTTCCTTTGGGGGCCTGCTTCTATCTCGTTACATGGGCTGTCAGTCACAATAGTGAACCCCACCTCTGCCGTGGGGATGTGATCCGGGACTAGCCAGTTACAGCAGCACAGTCCCTGGCAACAGTGACCAGCTCGAGAGACAGGCATGGATTTCCAAAAGGGTCGTCAGCATCGTTTTTAGGTTTAATATATAGATAAAGGTAAAGTGCTCTCCTGAAGATGCGAAGCCAGGGGATGTGAGTCTGAGTTTATCAGTTGTCATTGTCCTCAGCCTGTGTGGATAAAGAAGCTTGTGTGTAGAACGAAGCTTAATAGAAATGAGGTAAAAAGGGAGGAAAGTGGGGTGAGAGAGAGAGAGAGAGAGAGAAGGGAGATGGGCGTAGGGGAGAGACAGGATAGACAGAGATGGGAAGGGGAGGTAGAGAGTGGAGAGAGTTAGTTTCAGGCCTCCAGGCTCTGGCACTTCAGTCCTGTGAGCCTGCCCTGTTCTTAATCCTTTTGGGGTCGAGCTCTTTGGAGTTGGGTTTCCGTCCCTTGCAGCAGAAGGCATCTTGGCTAAGACGGGTTTCTCGCCAACCTCATGGAAGGGTGGACATGTGGGGTATACACTGGAGAGTGAGGCAGGCGTGGTCGAAGAGTTTGTGAGGCAGCTGTCCCTGGGACGTCCAGGTGTCTGTCTCAGGGTCGTAGCAGTCGAAGGAGGCTGAGTCTTCAATGTTGCAGTCTGTGGTCAGCCGCCGCCCGCCTGTCACATACAGCTTGTTCCCCATCACCGCGGCCCCGTGGTGCATCGTCCGGTCCTTCATGTCCGCACATTTGACAAATTTGTTGGACTGAGGGTCATAGGCAAGAATCCTCCTTGTGTAACCTGAGAACCAAACGACACGTGGGCAAGCTCAGCCCTGCTCGTCTGGGACGGGAGGTCAGCAGTCCTGGGCTGCCTCTGATCCCCACCGCTGCCTGACACGGAGGCCAGGCCTCTGAGCTAGTGTGGGACGTTGTGGCAACCCACCAAGGCCCGGCATGTGGCAAAGCTGGGGTTAGCACCCGGATCTATCTGGCTCTGGCCCGGCATCCTTCACCCTGAGTCAAGGCAACGCATAAGCTGTTCTTAGATTGGGAGCAGCCTCCCAGTTCTAGTAACTTTCTCAATCTCATTGGCATTTTCATCTCTCATATGCCCATCCAAGAGCTGTAACAGTCCCAAGAAGGAGCCTTTGGAAACTCAGAAGTGGGTCCCCACAACAGCCCTATCTGGTAGGTACTTTTAGGATCCCCATTTTACTGATGGGCAAACTGAGGCACAGGAAGATGTATAACTTGCTAAAGAGCATATATATAGCCAGTTAGTGGCAGAGCCAGGATTTCAACCCAGGTCCATCTAACCCCAAAACGAGTCCGCTTAACCATGACACTATACTGAGATTACAGAGAAATAGCTATTAGTAGCTAATATTATTAACAATAGGAAGCATTTTTTATTTACCGCATGTCTGGGATAGTGTTAAGTACTTTAGATACATGAATACGTTTTATTAACACAACTCTGTGAAATATGTATTATTTCATCCATTATTTACAGATAAAGACAGGGAGAGGTTCTGGATGAGGAAAGAGTTTTGTCAGATCGTCCACGCTCCCCTGGTTGGATGGATGTGCTGTTAAAAGGACTATTTTATAGAATAACATCTGTCTGTTAGCGTCTGTTCTTTCCACGGGAGATGTCAAGTTTGTGTGCAGCCCCGCGATCCTCCGTTCAAACTCACCTCCCACAATGACAATCCGCTCCCCGAGCACCACTGCAGGGGCGCACACATTCTTGATCACTCTAGTCTCCATTTTGAACCACATGTTTCTGGAAATGTGATAAACCTGAGGGACAAACAGAATCATGTCACTGCATCTTAAATATTTTTTTCAAAGACAGAAGTAGTAATTAAGAGGGTGAACTAGAAGTGAGTTTTTTCTTTCCACTTTTCTCCAGTTTAAAAAATATACCTACAATTCTGTTAATAAACAAAATATTATTAAATAACAGATAAAAGAATATTATTAGAAATTGGTCTTTATGTGGCCCCATGAGATCAGTGGCTGGATTTCTATATAGTGGACCAAGAGTTCTGCATTGTAGTATATGTTTCACTTACCTTGCTCAGAGCATTTTTTTTTTCTTTTAATGAGAAATGGAGCAATTAGGGTGTTCAGAAAACCAACAATTTTTTAATCATTTTTATTTCTACCTTATGTTTAAATTCCTATATGTTCTGGCATATCCAAGAGGGTCGTAGAGCCAAGAATAAATTTGAGGCTAAGTGAGGAAGGCTTTTGAACAGTTCATGCCTGAAAGTCATTAGAGTCTTAGAAAAAATGAAGCACGAGGAAGGGAAGAAAGACCAGAGAGGAGGGTCAGGCTCCTTCGGCATGTTCTGAAACAGTACATCAAGTCATCGTTCCCAAAACCTGTTTTTCTGTTAATGTCCTCAGTTTAAAATCCAAATATCAAATGTAAGTTAGTTTATTATGAGCAAAATTTAGTACAAGAGATATAGGATGGATTTTATATTAGTATATGAAAAGAAGGAACACAAACGTTTACTTACAGAGGAAATGGTGCAGTATTCTTTGCTGGAAATTCTTTCATATAAAATATACTTGTCAACATTATTATCAGATTTTATCTTGATAACCATCATATGGGGTAGGTACTATTATGTACTCCCGTTTTCCAGATTAGACCATTGACCAGAGAGGTTAAGCGACATGCCCAAGGTCATACAGCTATAGCAAGTGGGAGAGCTGGTCTGGTTTGAGCCCAGAGTTCATGCTCTTAACCACCATGTCCGTGGCTCTGCCTGGGGCCAGAAAAATGTGGCCTTTCCTGATGGAGGATTTTGAGACTGGGGACCTCTTGAGGTCTCTGTCAGTCCTTCAAGTTAGTGAAGCCTGGAGGGGGCCAAGTGCTAGAGACAGAGGTAGTCGCGATGGCTGTGAAACCTCATAATTTCATTTGAAAATACGTAGGCAACAAACTCTCTGGAAAGTGGGATCCTTGAAAGAAAAGCAAACACTGGTTGCATTTTAGTTGAGTGAGTAATTGCCTCCTGACCTTCTGTTCTCTATCAGCTTTGGGTATGGTTTCAAAAATAGATTAAACATTTGCTTATAATCCTCATAATTCCCCAGAGAGGCTGGGGCAAGGATAACAAAGGATGATCTTTGACCAGTGGAGAAAGTGATGCTTTGTATGGTAAAGGACTTGCTTAATGCCATCCAGAAACAGATAGAAAGGAGGTCAGGTGGAAAGGTACATGCACACATACAATTTGCATAGTGAGCCTAGTGTAGTATGGTTCTTAAAAGAATGTATGCATGCACATGAACCATCTGGTGAAAAAAAATCCCAACCTATGCCTGAAAATCCGATCTGCTCTGTCAAGTGACTCCAAGCATTCCTTTTAAACTATATTTGAATGAGTAGAATTTCCATTTCCAAGCTAGCGCTAAGTAGATAAGAAAAGCATCCAAAGAATACTTTGACCCTTTTCTCTCTTCCCACTGCTGCAGTGTAAAAGGCTCACTCATAGGCTTAATATTTTTTGGCTTTGTAATGATTTCGTTTGACGTACTATGTGTCTCTTGATATGCTAGCTTGAAGCTTTTTTGAGCTTTGCATTTTGCTCTTAGGAAGTTGCTGGCAATTTTGCAAAGTGAAATCCAGCATAGTTGTTGACTCTATTTTGAAAAATAGCCAAAAGAAAGGGAGGAGATCTAGCTTTACATAGAAGCACTTTCCTATATCTGTGTTGTGTGGTCAGAGCTTGGACAGAGCAGAATGTCTCTCCCAGTTCAAGTAAAGGAGCACGGTTTGGAAGAGTAATTCTGGAAAGACTAAGAATCTGCCTAGATGATCAAGGAAGAGCCGAAAATATGGGCTGGAGAAGTGAAGTCAAGAAAAAGTCCCCACTGGCACCAACCAAGTGCAAGCCATCAGTATCCCTTGCCCGGAACTCTAGAAGAGTTTCCCAATTCTCCTCCTTTTGTCCTTTCTGGTCCCTCCAATCCCTTTTCTACAAGGTGTCCAGAGGGAACTTCTAAAAATGCAAATTTGATCACCTCACCCACCCTATCTGAAACCCTTTAATGACATCCAGGTACTCTCAGGAGAATCCCAATTCCTTGATAAGGCCCAGACCCTTGCCAGACCAGCCTCATCTCCACAAATACCCATCCTTCAAGAATGTTCCAGAATTTTTGTAGGAGGGGCTCTGGGTAGAGGAGGTTGCTCGGGTGGCTTGGGAAGGGGCTGATGGAGATCACCTGAGGACTAATACCCCACCCAGTTGCCCCTTGGCACATTGCCTTTCTCCTTGCTTTGGGCTGCAACTAGTTTTCATGCTTTCAGTTCCTCAAGGCAGGGGGCTGGGTCCTTCTGTGCTTCTGGGCCTTTGGACAAGCTGTTCCCTTACCGAGGAACACGCCCCCTCATTCGGTAGACAACTCAGACTCCTGCTTCAAGTGGCGGAGAAGCTCCCTCATCTCTGCCCACGTCAGAGCTTCAGTTCCATGCTCTCTCAGCACCTACCCCACCTTCTTCCTCCTCTTTTATCTTCACCCTCCCTGCCGTCTCTCCCCTCCTGCCTGTCTGCTCAAGTCAGCTTCAGCCAACCTCACAGGACTCTCTCCAATGTTCCCTTAATCTAATGCTCTCTCTGAATCCTTCCAGACTGAGTTAGAGCACCCCCTGTGCTCTTAGAGCACCCCTCTATGTAGCATCTGAATTGCACTGGTTGTGTCAGCTCCTTGAGCATTATGTGTAATGGCTGTTCCCTCTCGTGTCCCCAGGGCCTTCGTAGGGGTTGGTGTTCAACATAACTTGTGCAAATAGACAAAGCACATCTCATGGGGTCTTCTTGATTATCTATAATGATAAGCTCATTGCTGAAGTTTTTCATATCATTAGATGAACTGCAGAGATTACTAGAAACTTGCATAGAGTTGGAAAACACGTAATATTCTGAAATATGGCCTTTATTAATCATCCTCAGAGAGCTTGTTAGTGAAATTAATATCTACCTATCATTTATTCCCAACCTGGCTACACCTTAGAATCTCCTGGAGACTTTTGTAAACCATGAATTTTAGGATCCTACACAAAGAGATTTTGATTCAGCAGATCTGAGGTCAGATTCCGGGGGATTTGGAACAGAGGTGTGGTCCAAAGTTTGGGTATCTTCTTTTGCTGATTTAGGTTAGAAGCATCTGTCAAATTCCTATAGGACTTCACTATCTGACATTCAATGTGTTCTAGCTTGAATTTTTATATTTTTTCTCCTGAAATTAAGATAAACTCTTTGTTGATAGGGATTGTATTTAATATACCTTTGTATGTATTAGTCTTACACTAAAAGAATTCATAAATTGAAAAATCTTGCTGAAAATGATTCTTCTTCTTTCCTCCTTCTCTTCCTCTTTCCCTCCCTTCCTCCTTTCCTTGCAAATGACAAGTATGCATGTGTGTGCATTCATGCATGTATGCTTATGTTTGTGTGCATGTATGTGTGTGTGCATATATGTATAGGTGTATGGATCTGTGTGAGTGTATGGATATGTGTATGTGTGTTGGGATGTATGTGTGTGCATGTTTATGCATGCATGTGCATGTATGTGTGTGTATGCACACACACTCATGTATTTACATGATGGGAGGAACCAGCCATTTACCTGGATAAGGCGCACAGGGTTCTGCATGATGTCTTCTCCCCCAAAGAGGTAGAGTCTTTGGTCTTTCACAGCAACGGCAGGATGGAGAACCCCCACTGGCATGCTGGCCATATTCTCCCAGACGTTGAAGATGCTGTCATACCTCTCCATGGAGCCCATGAGCTCCTGCCCTTCCCCAATGCCCCCGATGGAGAAGATAAAGTTCTTATGGGCGGTGCTTCTGTGAGAGTAGCGGGCTGTCAGCATGGGCTCCCCCAGCCTCCACTGATTGAGTTTCAGGGAGAAGATGTAGACGTTGTGGCTGACCAGACTCCTCCCTGAGCTGACAGCCATGCCCCCGAGCACGTAGACGCTGCGGTGCAAGGTGACGGCCGAGGCCTTGTACAGCCGAGTGGGGAGTTTGGCGAGGTTCTGCCATTGGCCAGTCTGTCTACTGTACAGCAGGACATCCCTGGTGGTCTGCTGGCTGTCCTTCCGTCCCCCCAAGAGGATGAGGAAATCTTGGTAAGAGTTTCTTGGAGGAACATGCGACAGGGGTTTGCAGTCTGGGACGCTGGTGCCATACAAAGAGAACATCTGCCTCTTCGCCGTCTCCAAGATGGTCTGGCACGCAGGCGAGGATTGCAGGAGGGCGTCATTGGCGATGAAGTGGTGGAAGAAGGCTGGGTGGATGTACTGGAGCCTGACCTGCTCGAACAGTTCCTGCACATGTCGTTTCCGGGCCTGAAGGTCATGCTTGATCCAAGCCATGAGGGCCTCAAACACCTTTTCCTCCTCCCCACAGAGCCCGTCGTCTCCGAGGTAGTCTCTCAACTCCAAGGCGCAGAGCTCCTTCAGGTCAGCAGATGCGGCCACTTCTGGGAAGTATGTCAGGGCCACCTCCTTGGCTTTCTTCTTGAGGGTCTCGCAGCTTTGGATTTCTGCCAGCCTGAGCATGCCCAGGCAGTTGCTGGGGGCTAGCTGGCTCTGCAGGTATGAGGAGCAGGCCTCAAACAGCTTGGGGTACTGCAGCATGGAAGCGGCCTCCATCAAGGGAAGGACGTTGTCGGTGGCGATGCGCACCTCCCCCGTGTACACATAGGACACAATCCGGTGCAGAGTTGGGGAGTCGATGCCTTTCAGCTGGACTTTGGCCTCTCTGTTCTCCCGGAAGCTGCTGCAGAACATGGCCCGGAAGTAGGGGCTGCTGGAGGCCAGCACATTGCGGTGGCAGGGGACCTCCTGGGTGCCGGTGCAGATGCTCACGTCAGTTAGGATCCTGCTTTGTCTTAAGCCATTGAGCTGCTGCAGCAAGTCGGAGGAGAAGTCATGGTCTTTGAAGAGCAGCCCGTCTGGCGACTCCTCGTCCATCCTACATAGAGGGGAGGAAGCCCTGAGAGGGAGCACAAGTCAAACCTTTCTTAGTGGCATGTGCTGGAGGGTTCAAGCTGTGGGGGCTCCGAGACTCAGTGTATCTATGTTGCTTCAGCAAGACGTTTGTGGGTGTCACCAGGAATATAGCATAGGGAAGAGCAGATCCCAGACCTCAGAGCTGATGCATCTCTTTTTGGTTATGATTGTTCTCAAGGGTCACAGGCAAAGAGCATCTTCAACTAACCAGAGAAAAAAGCAACCACAAAACCAGAGTTGTCAGAAGTTACTTGACTGCCAGGGGCTGAAGTGTTAGCCTGTAGCAAGACAACAGTCCATGCATTTGACCAGCAGACATGTGTAAGCCTTTTTCCAGATTCTTGGCATATCTGTTATTTAGTAAACTCATCTAAACATCTTTTTCTGGGTGTTACTCATTCCCATTCCCAAGGATGACATCCTGGGGGTGTGGCCCTCTGGTAACCAGACAGAAATGAGGGATGAAAATGGGCCTTTGCAATATACATATATTTTTAAAAACATGACTTCACAGAGCCTTTTTGGTTTTGTTTTAAAAGTGGAATAAATAGAAAGCAGAGACCAAACAGTACCCTGGTTTATTGGATGACAGCTGGCAGTCAGTCTACCTGTGGAAGAATTAAGCATTAGAGATATTTACCTTGTTTTGCAGCAGTGACATCCACCGACGCCTAGTCCAACTCATCCCCCAAGAGAGTTTCCACCTCTAGCTCGGAGCAAAACCATAAACCCCAGGCCTTTCCTTTAGTTGGCAAATGATTTGTCCTAGGAGAGTTCTGGATTTGTTTATGCTGAAGGCACTTTCACAGTTTTCTAGAGCTTTGTGCAAGGACTGCTGGGCAGGGAGACAGTGTATACATTCCAGGGCTAAGAATAGTTGCATATGTACTTTCCACTGTTATGACATGTGACTTTCCAGTTGCCTTTTGCAGCAACCCAAGGGCCTGCAGGGCCCGCGCATGCTCACATGCCTTGTTTCCTTGGCAAGTGTTTACATCGGCAAAAATAGATCAGGAGGAACAGCTTCTCTTAGAGAAGACTTTGCTGCCCACTTGGAACCATCTGAGTCCCTTGTCCTAAAAGTACCTGGGAATTCTAGATGTCTGTAAACAGGTTACTGTGACCTATGGAGAGTCACTAAAGATGGCTCTGGGCCACATTGAAGGTGGCAGGTGGTCACAGGGGGAAGCCAGAAGCCGGGCTTGTGGGTGCTGTTCAATGGATCTCTATTTCCCACCATCTGCCTGGCAGAATCAGTGGAGAGGGCTGTGACTTCCTCCTCCAGGCTTTAAGGTGATGGAATCGTGACATAAGTTGTTTTTTGTTGAGCACCCTGGAGTTTCCAGACTCGTGAAAGACCAAATCTTTGTCGGGCCTCCTTACCCCGGGAGCTTCTGTTTGAAAGTGGCAAGGCTGTGCTCCCCCTCTTGCGTCTGCCTCTCCCGGACACGTGCCGATTGCTCTTCAGCTAGTTCTTTTTTATAGCTCAGGCTTCCTTTTCTGTTTTACTTTTCCATTTTCTCTTGTCTGGCAGGCTTGAGCTGGAGGCAGGAGGCAAGGCACGTTGCTCCAGGGAGAGAGAGAAGGGGCAGGGGGAGGAGGAGTGAGGAGGAGGAGGAGGAGGAGGAGTGAGGAGGGGGAGGAGGCAGCCTCCGGTGATAAGAATCAGAGCCACGTGGAGGCTTTAGAACCACTGGGGAGAGTGAAAGGGGCCTCAGGTCTGTCCTGCCCTGCCTTCAGGGAGGTCGGAGATTTACCAGCCACGAGGTGGGGAAGCCTGACTTTCTTTCCTTTTCAAGTCTTGCTCAAGCTGTTGCAACAGCCTCCCATGCTGCTTTTGTTCTTTGTGGCTAGTGCTTCTGCCTCCAACACAGCCACCCTGTCCTCACCGAGGAGGTGCCTGGGAAGGCGAGTCAGAATCTGCCGCTTCCCTGCGTCAGGCTCTTGGTTCCCCGTGTCTATAGGACTCTTTAGCTGGAACCGGATTGGTCTCCTGCCTGCTTCCAGAACCATGTTTTCTCCCACTTATATTTTACAGTCTTGCCCCTTCAGACAACTTACAGATCCTTGTATGCGTCTGATCCCTGTTGGGGAGGCTGGGCTGGCCTTGCAGGTACCACCGGGCAGGGTGGAAGGAGTTGCAGATCGTAGAGTGGATCTTGCCCAAAAGAGTCCAGAAGGTCAAGATCAGGAAAGTGTATCTAAAACAGGTTACTGGGGCCAGGGGCCTGGAGGCCAGAATTAGGAGCAGAAGGCCTGAGCCGAGGGTGTCAGGGACCCACGGAGGCACAAACAAGGAGCAAGACAGAGGAGCTGTTCCTACAGGTGTCAGAGCCGGTGACCATTCCTGGGCTTCGGAGCCATGCTGGTGACATAACAGGCGAGTGGCCAACTTCCTCAAGGAGCCTGGGGACCTCTATTTTGTATTCTGTGCTGTCACATGTGCTCTTCCCTGTGCCATGTCCGTCATTTTCATTGCTCCTCTTCATCCTCTAAAAACTTAGTTTGTAGATCACTCCTCTGAAAGTCCTCCTTGACTCTCTCAGACAGTTAATTTCTCACTCCTCTGTACTATTTCCATTCCTCCATGCACTTCTTTTTATTATTTTTTAATTTTAATTTTTTAATTTCAGGATATTACAAGGGTACAAATGCTTTGGTTACATACATTACCTTTGCACCACCCAAGTCAAAACTACAAGCGTGCCCAACCCCCCAACATCACACCCTCCCCGTACCCATTAGGCGTGAATGTACCCATCCCCTCTTCCCCTCTCCCACCTGCCCAATGCCCTATGAGTGTTACTTCCACATCCTAATACGGCATGCCTGCACTTCATTGCAATTATGTCTACTATTTGTGTCTCTCTTGTTAGAGTGGAAGTCTCTGGACCGTGGGAATCTTGACTTGATTGTCTCTCTAGCCCCAGCACCCAGCACCACGCCTGGCACATTGTGGGTGGATTGTATATAGTTCCTGAATCGAGCTGTAACAGAATGGAGAATGGAGAGAGCGAGGGAGCCTTGTTGGGTGGACTTCATGCCCCATCTGCTGTGTGGGTTTAGCAGGGCTGCCACGGACAGCTTGGTGTGTAGACCACAACGCAAATGGTGCTCTGGTACAGCCCCGGTCTCCTTCATTTCAATCAAGTTCAATAACATGCGGAAGTGAAAAGTACAATTGCTTCATACCACAGAGCGAGAGTTACGTTCAGGTTGGGAACTGAAGTGAGGTCCTCCCACCTCCAAAGCCAGTGCTTTTGTCCTTGACGAAAAAATAACTTCCTTACCGCTCTGACATGCCTGTATTATTTCTCTTCCAGCTAACGAGTAAGCCGTGGGTTTGTGCGAGGGTAATAGACAGGATTCCTGGGAGTGAATTAACACAACTCCGTTCCCTGGCAGGGATTTTGCATTTCCTACATCTCCTAACTAATTAGACCTTCTGGAATACAGCCCTGTCCAGCGTTCAGATGAGCCTTGGTGTGCAATGTCAATGTCTGGCCAATTTTACTAAATATTTTGGTTTCTAATGTTTCAAATAGGCCCCATTTGTTGGCTTGGCCTACTAGGAGAATTCTGGCCTTACATTAAACGTCAGGAAAAAACGCAAAGAGAGTCTTGGTGTTTACCACATAGCAGGCACACGTACAACACCAAACATAGTCCATAAAGAGTCTCTAGCATCCACATGTAACCCCAAGTAGCCTATTCATGGATCTAGCTCTCTCAGAGAGTTTTAAACATTTTGTCTTAACTTTCATCTAGACGATGTCTTAGTCTAGGGCCTGAACATATGGCAGCCTAAAATAAATGAGGATGTTCAGCTCCTTGTCCCTTCTTTTGATGAAAGTCAGTTTCATAACAAATCAAGGTCCAGATTTTGGGGGCAGAAGGGCTGGGGATAATCTTGGCATTTCCCCTTGGTATCCGTGAGGCTTTGGGCAAGTTACTTACATTCTTTCAGCCTCAGTTTCCCCATCTGTTCAACGGGGATAACCATCCTTGTCACAGAGAAATAACACATGTGAAGCATCTGGTAAAGTGTCCGGGACAGGTAGATTCATGGTAAATTATGGTTAGTATTACATTATGATTCTGAAAATAATATTACATTCCAGTAGGTCTTGGTGCCTGGTTTTCAGTGTCTCATTTGATTTTCTGCACATTCTAGATGTTTCCTTTTGCAATTGCTGTGTTCCCCATGATCTCAGTCTCCAGGAGGCCTGGATTTCAGTCCAGGCTCTGCAATGGACTGGCTGTGTGTCTTTGGACAAGTTACTTAACTTCTCTGCACTTGTTTTCTTACCTGGCCCTTCCAACCCACCCTCCTGTGGTTCCTGCCCTCACATATCCTCTGCAAGCTGTGCTCTGGGAGGGGACCGTGAGAAGCTGAGCCTCAGGGGTAGGGCCGCCTCAGAGCTTCCGCACATCTCTGGCCTGCAGCCGGGTGCAGAGAAGCAGCACTGGTTGAGCCCCCAGCTGGTGTTCTTTCTTATTTTGCCAGTTCAGAAAGCCTTCATTTTCCTCACAGAGTCTCCGATCTGCATTACAGCGCTCTTTGACTCAGGAGGCCTCAGTTTCTTTCCTGCCTGGGTGCGCCGGGCCTGGGTCCCTGTGGAAAGGGCAGACTGGTTCAGCAGCAGGTTTGACAATGACAATCAGGAAGCCACAAAACATGCTTCAGCCCACCCCACGCCAGTCCCCCCAACCCCCTTGGGGCTGTGCCACCTTCCAGCCCCTTCCGCAAGCAGTTCCCTCACACAGTTAGGGAACCATAGCTGTGGTGGCTCCCAAGAGCTGTGCTTCAAGGATGGACAAACGTGCACACAGAGGCCCTTGTGGCCGCTGCTTTCTCACTGGAAGGCTGTTCCCCGCCGGCATCTGTGTCTGCTGTTCCCACAGTCGGCAGGTGGAGGAGGGATACAAGGAGCAGACAGCTCAGCCAGATCAGGGGAGGCTGTAGGAAGGAACTTGCCTCTTGATACGTGATTTAAATTTTTTTCCATACATGTGAGAGCCAATCTATCTGTGTCTGTGTCTTACAACTGGATGTGTTTTTTAACCGGCCTGTGGAAAGCTGAACAAGGACTTTGTACTCCAGACAAAGACCAAATGGGGCCTGCTCCATCAGTTCAGGGGTTGCCATGACGACCATCCTCCAGGAGCTAAAATCCTAATGCTACGTTTACTAGGCCACTAGTACAGATGCCTGTGTTCCCAACTCTTCCTCGACCCTGCCCCTTAGCCAGAAAATATCTTCATATTTTTTTCCCCTGGGGAGGGGAAGGAAAATAAAGACCAACAGAGACGACGTCAGGAATGCTAGTGGGTTGTTGATATAACCCGCTGTCTGGCCCCCCCTTCTTTTGCAAACGCAAGTCTGATCTCATCCATCATTTATGCCACAGATCAGCTTCCTGGGCTCTCAATCAAACTGAGAAGAAAGAATAGGACCAAGGATGCTTTCTTACACTCCTCTTTTAGCACTGTGAGTCACAAAGAATAATTTAACACTACCTTGGCCTCTCTGTTTTCCATAGCCAGGCACTCCCTGATGGTAAGACAGGCATTTAGGCAGAGGTGCCACCTTCTCTGAGCCACTCAGGAATGGTTTGGCAATTGGCTGCTGTGGAATAGAAGGCAGAAGGTTTACAGAGGGAGGGCTGTGTGGGAGGGTGAACTTTACTGCTTTCAAAGTGGGGATAGGTAGAATCCTTAGGGAAAATGGGAATTGGGCAAGAAAGGATCTGAATAACTAAGGGGTATTTATCCATCCATCCATGATCCATCCATCTATCCATCATCCGTCTATCCATCCATCCATTCATCCATCATTCATCCATCTGTCATCCATCCATCTATCCATCGTCCATCCATCTGTCATCTATCCATTATCCATCATCCGTCTATTCTCCATCATCCATCTAATCATTATCCATCCATCATTCATCTATCCATACACCTAACCATCTATCTATCCATCACCCATCCATCCATCTATCCATCATCCATCCATCCATACACCCAACCATCCATCCATCCATCACCTGTCTATTATCCATCATCCATCTATTCATTATCCATCCATTATTCATCCATCCATCCATCCATTATCCATCTATCCATCCATCCATCATGCTTCATCCATCCATTCAGTAAGATACTAGGTAAGCAAAGTTTCTGTCCACATGGAGCTTATAGGATGGTAGGAAAGACAGAAAAATAAATAATTTAATTGTCCAGAGTATTCTGAAGGAATGCCTTCTTCAACCTCCCTCCTGACCACCTCGCCCACCTCCCACCATGAATTCTGGGTCCCCATAAAAGGAAGAACTTTATATATATGTCTTTGAAAAACTCTCATAACAGGCTGAATTTTAATCATATGTTTCTGTCTCTCCTATATTAAGTTGTAGTTCCTTGAGGGCAGAAATGACTCTTATCCCTCAGCCCCTCATTAGTAATGGGAGAGAAGAGACATAATGGGATTTGGTGGCAGAACCTGCTACGGTGACTGTTTGCTTATGTTTGCCTTTTTCAGACTATTTATATTTTCACAACTGACTCTTTGTTACATTTTTCCAAAAATATTTTTTAACCTATGTTTTTCTAATGATCAAAAATAACAGAAAAAGAATATTTTTTGACTCTCTGCTAGGTAAGAGAAGGAATCCAGGACACTTTCACTTCTTCCTATTTTCTGGTTTTTGTAAACATAATCTGGGGTTTAAGGCTCAGATTAGTCATCAAATTGTTTTACGTACTGTATCTTTTAAGGATTTCTTTGCTATTTTCTTTTGAATCGTACTTACAGCAATTATTTACCCTTAGCTCTGTACTTGGCTGATTTACATTCCAGCTGCCAGTTATTTTATGCCACAGCTTTCTCATTCTTATATGCTTCGTTCTGACACATCTTTTGATTAACTGGGATTCATTGACTTGTAATATTTTTTTAGGAAGAATATGGGAGAGGTACATTTTCTCAATCCTTCAGAAGATTCTCTTTCTGTTTCCTACCACCTATAAACAATGACTTGACTTGGTATAATAGTTTGGGGTCAAAATTTTTTTCCTCCAATCTTTCTGGGAACCACCCATTTTATTCTGGAAAAGGTGAAGTATTGCAAAGTAGAATTTTATGAACTGAGTGATTTTTATCTTTTTTTGTTTCTTTTTATGCTGACTCTACTCCACCTTCCAGGATGCAAAGGATCCTGGGCATGGACATTATTCACTGTCTTCCACATCTTACCCCGTTCCTTGCAGTCTCTGAAAGGATACAGAAAGATTTTTGTGCAGGGTGTGTGTGTGTGTGTGTGTGTGTGTGTGTGTGTGTGTGTGTGTATGTGTGTGTCTGTGTCCAACACTGTACTCTGGCTGCCTCAAAAGATGTCACCTGTATAGTAGAGGATCGTTGGCCACTTTTAAGATTGGTCTATTATGTGGGTTTCTGAGTCAAGAAACAAGTGTGGGAGAAATGAACTCTCCTCACTGACTTTCAGAGAATTGGATCTTCTCTCTTCCATGAGGCAAAGCGTGAATAGGTCATTCACTATTTCTCTCTGGCCAACTGCATCTGCCTTGTCATTATTCTAGTGACGCTCAGATTCTGATAGGGTTTTTAACAGTCCTGGTTTTCTGGGATGTAGTGAGTGTTCACCATTCTTTGTAAATAATTTTTGGTGGGAAATAGATGCTACTAGAGAGACACTGTTTTGTATTAGAACACCAGCTTTACACATTGTTGTTGAACTTCAGTCCTCAGAACCTACCAGGATTCAGGAGCGCCTTGGATGGATAAAGGCTTCCCTTGTCATCTCTTTATTTTCTCTGACACCTGAATAATCAAAAGGTAGAAAAAGAGTAGGGAAAGGTAAACATGGTTGATTTGGTAACCTCCATTCCTGGGAAAGCTTGCCAAAGCCCGCGGGGCTTTGGGTAAGGAAGTAGGGAGTATCTTCTTGTGTTTTCCATTCCAACGGGCAGGCCAGTACAGGCCACAGAGTTTCAGACATGAGCTGGAGGTCGGGAAGTCTGCTATTTAAACTCTTCATCACACCTTGTACATTGCCAGTTGCCCAAAGGCATTTTGCAATACTGACAGTAATAATAGCAACCAGGAATCTGCCATTCCTCCTGGGAGAAGTGCACATTATTCCTATTGTCATCTCCAGAATTTTCTTCAGCACAAGTGCCTGAAGGGGAACTTTCTGTGTTTGTGGCTCCTAAGCTAGAATATTATACAATTGGGTGGGAGGGGTAAACTGATGACGTGACAGAGTTTCCCAGTCATCAGTTGATGTTCCCCCAGAAGTGATTGTATAAGAACAGTAACAAGGATGATCTTTTCTGAAATTGGAAGAACCACCAGGTCATATTAGTTGATTGTTTCATCCCAACTCAAAATTTTAAGCATCTCCTACACACTTACTATATTTGGGAACTATATTGGGAGGGTATTTGGAAAGACACTCAAAGACACCATTTCTACCAGGCCATCCACTAGCCTTCTCTCCAGCCTGATTAGAGCAGATAATGAGTTAGACAACAGTGGAGGAAAGTACAGGAGAGAAGGGGAAGAGATTGTTCCAGATGGTGATATTAAAATGTGAATTATCCCTACAAAGGATGCTCCAGTCCTGTGGTTGGTTTGTTAGAGGAGCTGGTTGGGGTCGAGAAAAGGTGCTTTGTTCAGGTAAATGGAGCAGTATGCAGCTGGTTGCGGGGGAGTGTTAAGGTGGTGCTTCCCTTGGAACAATGTCTCTGAGGCTGTGGGGCAGGGCGGGGCGGGGAGGGTGGTCAGACTTGGTGCTACCACCGAACGGGTAGGGGACAGGGCATGGCAGATAAGCTTGTCTGCTTCACAGCTATGCCTGGGGTTGTCTGAGGACTTTTTAAACATCTCCCTCCTCCCAGGGCATCACACAGGTGCCCAGACATTCTGATTTAGGCAGAACAGACCTTTCCCTCTTGACATTCCCCACAAACTCTCTCCTCATGTTCTCTCCCTAGGCCCTGTTCCCCTCTGTTTCCCCATCTCATTTTCTCCTCTTGCTCAGCCAAGTTATTTTTGTTTGCAAAACCACTATCCTGTTACCTCTTCCATTATCACTTCTCAGGAGGAACTAACTTTTCTGGACCTAACTGGCTTGGCTGTCTGGCTCCATCCCTTCCCCCTTCTTTCCTATTTCCAGCTCTGGAATGGGAGTGGGTGGGGTTTGGAGAGGATGGGGTTGGGTGGTGAGTGGCTGTGTGCAAGGGGCCATTTCTCTAGTTACAGCTCCTGTGTGGAAGCTGCCCCTGGCCAAGGCAAACTTTCTCAAAGGAGAGCTAATGGACTATTCATGGAGACAAAAAGTTCCCTGGGGGCAAGGGGAGAGCAGAGATCCCCACATACTGAGGGAGCCATGTTTTCTTGAGCTAAATTTGCTTATTAAACTGTGAGTCCATATTCCATGATGGGCAATTTTCTAGTCTGTATGAAGGTCCAGAATTATCCATTTCCAATTGTTTTACAAATGAAGAAAAACAGTGTTTGAACAAACCTAGGATCAACCAAGCACTGCCACTCACTTGCCAGGTGTCTATGAACACTTTACATTCTCTGTGTTTAATCTCATGACTGTTCTGTGGGGTAGGTTTTGTTATACTAGGTTTTTAGTATAAGTATGTCCCAAATATTGCCCAGTACATATTTATGCTCAAAATTTTCTTATCATCTGAAATTCAAGTTTCAGTGAATGTCCTGTATTTTTTTTTTTTTGAGACAGAGTCTCGCTTTGTTGCCCTGGCTAGAGTGAGTGCCGTGGCGTCAGCCTAGCTCACAGCAACCTCAAACTCCTGGGCTCAAGTGATCCTTCTGCCTCAGCCTCCCGAGTAGCTGAGACTACAGGCATGGGCCACCATGCCCGGCTAATTTTTTCTATATATTTTTAGCTGTCCAATTAATTTCTTTCTATTTTTGGTAGAGACGGGGTCTCGCTCTTGCTCAGGCTGGTCTCGAGCTCCTGACCTCAAACAATCCGCCCGCCTCGGCCTCCCAGAGTGCTAGGATTACAGGCGTGAGCCACCGCACCCGGCTGAATGTCCTGTATTTTATGTGCTAAATCTGGCAGCCCTCCATTAAGCCCGTACTACAAATGAGGGTAAGTGACTTTCTCGGGGTGCTTGATAAATGTTAGCTTCTTGCCCCATCCTTCCCGATATCCACCATTCAATGGTGAAGAGAGAGAGAGAGGGAAAGAAAAAACAACATTTAAACTGAATGCATATGCTCTGGCCTTCTGCCCATCTACTCTTTCATTAGATATTTTCACCTATTGTCAGGAATTCCCTGGCAGCACTTAAAATCAGCCCAGGGCACAGCGACGATTGGATCCTTTGATTGAATCCTGACTGGAATTTTGACCTTTCTGAAAGGGATATGGCAAAGTGAGAGCCAGGGGCATTGGCACTCTCAGCCACCAGTGCTGGCCCCGGCTTTGGCACCGACTGAGTCCATGAACCAGGCCACCTCTACTAATCCTTTTATGAATTTTAGTTTCTTTATTGAAAAATCGAGGATGGGAATACTGACCTTCATTCTTCATGTCATGCTGTGTGGTTGTAGTGTCTGATTTAAACCCAGACAGACCTGGGTTTATATCCTAGCTCTACCACTTACCAGATGTGTGACCTAATCTCCCTGCGCCTTGGTTTCCTCGCCTGTAAAACTGAGATAATGATGGTGCAAAATAGAATGAAGGCTGTGTGGTTTTGAGGCAAGTCTTACTAATTAATTCTCTCAGTTGAACAAACACTTATTGACAACCTAGTCCACTCCCCCTATAAACAGTTGTGTTCCAGGGCTGTGAATGAATGCCTAGCTCTGTTCTAGGAGAAACTAGGGATACCAAAAAGGAACAGGAAACCTGATCTATGCCCTGAAGGACCAACCACCCTATAGGGGGAGACTAGTTTTATCCAGGTGAAACAACAAGACAATAAAGTCAAGGGTGTGATGAATTCAAGTCGATGCTAAGGAGGCATGAATGGTAGCAACCACGTCTTATGCTTTTATGCCCATTCCAGTTTACCAGGGTCATTCGCAGACATTGGAGGTGAAGTAGAGGGTGCTGAGAACAAGGCAGGGCTGGTCGTGGAGAGATTCTTGGAGGAGAAGGTTCTTGAAGAAGTAATAGATGTGGATTAGAAGAGGGTACCTTTGATGGGACAAATCCAAAGTGCCAAGTCAGGGAAGCCAGTGACACCCAGTGTGGCAGCAGAGGGGTGGAAGCAGGACTACAGGGAGGCTGATGCTGAGACCATTGCTGTTCCCTCTGCCGGAGTGCTTTTCCCTCCTGTGTTCATCTGGCTGACTCCTCAATGTTCAGGACTCAGCTCAGACATTATTTCATCAAACAGACCTTCCTTGAGCACCTAACAAAGCATGTCCTCTCCCCCCGCCTGTCTCTCTGTGTCGCATCACCCTGTTTTATTTGTTTCATCCACTTTCCAGGTTTTGAAATGATTCTATGTGTGATGTTTCATTGTTTATTCTCCAACTCCCTTAAAAGAACTACAGCTCTGTGACAACAAGAGCATTGGGCCCATAGTAAGCTCTCAATGAACATTTGTTGGACGAATATATGAACAGGCAGATGGAGGCCTCAGAGGCTAGTCTAAGGAATTAGAGTGTTATAGGGAATTATGAGGGCCTCAATAAAACCTATATGGAAGAATATTGTATGTTTCAGAAGGACCTTCTGGTGGTGGGAGTTGGTGTGTGACCCTTTACTTTCCTCTTTGCTTTAGAATGAGTCTGGCAGGTCATGGAAGCTGATGGAGTATCCATGGGTGAAGGTGGAACCTGGATTTGGGGTTTCCTCAGCCTGAAGCTGTATTAGGGCAGCGGTTCTCACCCTGGCATCACACGAACGTCCCTGGGGAGAGTTAAGGATTGCCAATTCCTAGGCCACACCCCAATCTAAGTCCAATAACAGATGAATCTCTAGGGGAAGACAAGCATCAGTGTTCCCTGAGCTTCCCAGGAGGTTTCACCGTGCAGCCACTCCTGGGCACCACCGGCTGGGCACCAGCACGTCTCTTAGGGGCCAGAGGCACGATCCACGGGCCTCTCTCACTCATGGTGAACAAGAAAGCAACACAGAGTAACTTTTCTTCTTGTCTTCTTCACAGAGACCCTGCCTAAAGGTGAAGCGCCATCAGCTAAGTTCTTGGGTACGTTTCTAGACTTGAGAACCTATTTGGATTCAGCTGTGCCTTTCTGTCCACTGCGGTGGACCTCTCCTGCCCAGGCTCGCGTGCCATCCTGACCAAACATCACTTTGGGGTCTGGCTTCCGGCAGCCCATGCTGGCTTCTGTTCTGCTGGCCTCGTGGGCAGGCTCAGTCCTGGTCTCTCTTTTCGCTGCCGCATCACCCAACTTTGTGGCTGCCACATAGCCCAGCTTCTATTTATCACGTTTGCAGCAATGCCATGGACCTAGGGTGATTTCATGTGGTCGATATTATTTATATATCACACGGAAGACGCCAACCTGACTTCACCAGCAGATCTCGCATTCCCACACCCAGGCTGAGGGCCATAAAGAAGACAGGTGACCTGACAGCTCCTGGCTTGGAAAGGGGCTGTTGAACCTCCTTCACTCTTCTTGGAACTGGCGTTGGAAACCTGTTTTGCTACGTATCGATATTGATGTTCATCTTCTTGGGCTGTACGTGTAATGTGACCTCTGATGAAATCAAACATTTGGACAATTATCTATAGACCTGTTTCTAATTGAACTAATTGAAATAGAATTAGTAGAGCTGCAGAGAGACCTACTGCTCTTGGCTGGGCTCTCAATGCCAAACCAAAGAAGCAAGCAGTCAGTAATTCATGTGGTGGGCTCCCTGGAGCCACTCAGCGTACAGCTTGCTCATTAGCCAAATCTCTTCTTGCCCTTCTCCTCCTCCAACATTTGTTTGAGAATGTGATTTTCATGAATCATGTCCCTGTGTCTTGTTTTGGAAAACATGAGTAACTACTATAAACATAGCACTGAATCTCCTACTCTTTGGGTACCCTGAGACTTAAAGTGCTCATGGTGGCTAATCACTTAATTAGTCCCTTGTTTAACAAACAAGTTCAATGAGTCATTGGAAAACAAAGCTTTTCTTGGTACCTACTATGTCTCAGCCACTGTTATAGGCACTGGGAATTCAGAGGGGGAGGCAGACAATAGATGAGAGGAACAAATCAAT
The DNA here is from genome assembly GCA_963575035.1 of Avahi laniger. NCBI lineage: Eukaryota > Metazoa > Chordata > Mammalia > Primates > Indriidae > Avahi > Avahi laniger. Next base: position 41,341 of record CAUYSK010010120.1, on the reverse strand, counting down.
CAATCAATGGAGACAGAGGTGATTCAAGATAAGTGCTATTAATATAAAGCCATCTTGTGGTGGGAGAGGATGACCAGCTCAGATCTAGTGTTCAGGGAAGGCAAGAAGGTCAGAGACGTAGAGAATTTCTGTGTGCCTTGTGGCTGGAAGGGTGGGAAATATGTGATCCTTGGCCTCATAGGGCTCTCGGTCTTGTAAGCATTGTGATGGAATCATGTAAAAAGGTGCACACAGAGGGAGTGACTTCCTGCGCGGGAGTGGGGCCGGGTGAGTCTTGCCTTCTAAAAGGTTGTGATGCTTGAGTTGCCACTGAGAAAAAAGGTGACGTCAAGGGATAGAGTTGGCTGGAGAAAGGGAGGAAGGGCACTGTGTTAGGTGTTCATCTGTTCGATCCCATTTTATCAAGCATCTATTATGTGCCAGCCATTGTTCTAGGTGCTGTGGTGTCAGTGGTGAACTTACATTCTAGTGGTGAAGCAGGGTGGGGTAGACAATAAATAAGTAAACATGTAAGATAGTTTTGGAAGGTGACAACTGCTGTGAAAACAATACTGTTTAATGTGAAGGGGAGAGTTGGGGCGTGTTCTGAGAGCAGTGATGGGGATGGGACTTGATAGGGTGGCCTGGGTAAGCCTGGAGAGGTGCCGTGTGTGTTGGGATTGGCTCGTGGAGCTATCGGGGAGAAGGGGAGTTCTGGGCAGAAGGAACTACAAGTGCGGTCGTCCTGAGGCAGGAATAAGCGTGAAAAGTTTGAGGAACAGGAGAAAGCCCAGGGAGGCTGGTGGCTGGAGAGTGGCCCTTCCAGAAGGAGTCAGAGACAATGCAGTCAGGGAAGCAAGGAGCCCAGGGCTGAGGCCATTGCGGGGTCCAGGCTAGAAGGGATGAAGGCTCAGCCTGGGGTGGTAGCTATAGAGGTGGTGAGACAAAGAAATTCTAGATATTTAGAGGAGTAGAACTGACGGGACTTTGAATACATGGTCCCTAATGATTGAGGGATGGGAGGAATCATAGATGACTCCTAAGCATTTGCCTGGAGCAGCTGGGTGGATGGGGATGGTTACTATGATAGGGAAGACTGGGAAAGCACCTGGTTTGGGGGGAAAATCAAGAGTTTTGCTTTGGATGTGTTTAGTATGAGATGCTAACTGTGCATCCCAGTGGAGAGGAATTGGCTCTTCTAAAGTGTTGACATATAAGAGTGGCAAGTGCCTGGGGACAGTGCTGGAGAGAACTGCAGCTAGGAAAGGCAGCGCTGGCCAGGGAATGGCAAATAGCCTGGGGGAGGGAGGTGCCTGCAGGCGGGGAGACCACCCTGGTCTGTGGCGTTAGTCCAGAAGCCATCTGTGCAGTAGACTGCTTCACGATTCCATTTCAGGGTTAGCCACCCAGCACAGAGGATGGAGTGACTTGGTTAGACAGCAATACAGCCAACATATAGGAAGCTCTTGGCATGGGTCCATCTCTGTGCTATGGGCTTCTGATACTTTATCCCATTTAATCCACACAAAGATCCTACAAGGTAGGCACAGCTCCTCCACTTATGCATAAATGCAATTGTTCTTGCTGTTGTTTTTGGCAAGCTCAAAATGACACTGAATATGTGGCCTCTAAAGATATTTCTCGTTCGCAGGCAGAGTTGCCCTGTCTGTCCTGGAGGTAGTTTTGTTCTCATCTATAAATGGTTCTTTTGCTTTTCATCCTTCAGTATGGGAGCTTCTGAACCACTGTCACCCTCATTTTACAGATGAGAAAGCTGAGTCTTGGAAGGACAAAGTGACACAGCCTGTGAGTGCAGCTGCTGGTCTTGCTCCCTGCATGGAGGGTTAGATGTAGGGAAACTCTGGCAGCGGCGTGCAGGTCTTTGACCCGAAGAAAAGCTGGTGTCCTTCATACTCATACACAGATTAGTGTTTCAGAAGGAAGAAAAGATGTGTATACAGTAGAAACTCTCAGATCTGACACACTGGAGAGGGACAATTGGCCATTTATATTTAAGCCCAAAGCAGAAAACCATTAAAATAAAACATATATAATTTTATCGTTCATATGAAACATTCAAATTTGCCTTGGTTTACAGAGAACTTTTAAGAATGAGCCACGGATAAGCATTGTTTCTTCCTCCCCCTCCTTCTCCTCCTTCTTCTTCTTTTATTAATGCAACTCAGCTTTATCTTTTCTTTCCACCGCTTTCAATTTAGCTTTCACAGACACACTAAGTCTTTCTTTTTGCATTTGTAGCTGATCAGTGTATTTAATATTTAATTAAATTATGTAATTGCAACAATAAGTATAACCGATATAAATAGGTTTGGGTACAATATATGCAACCTACTCCTGTGAAGTGCATGGCCCACCAGAACACCAGAAGAGAGTGGCTCCTCCCCCACCCCTGCCATCTGTGTCTTCAGAGCACTCAGAGCAGCCACCCACAGGCTTTGGGGAGGGAACCAGGCATGTCGGTTAATCCAGCCAATAGGTTAAGTTGGATTCATTTAAAAGAGCCCCTACTGGAAATAAAGAAAAATATATTTATGGCATAAGACAATTGGGAATTTTAATATTTTATGGTATTAAGAAATTACTGTTCAATTTTTAGGAATGGCAATGGTATTGTGCTTATGTTTTTTACAAAAAAGTCCTTGTCTTTTAGGGGTACATACCAAAATATTTACAGGTGAAATGATATCATGTCTGGGGTTGGCTTCAAAATAATACGGGGTGAGAGGGAGTGGCTAGGGCAGAACATGCCATAGGCTGATGGTGGATGAGTGCACGGGGGCTTATTAAACAATTCTGTCTACTTCTGTAAAAAAAAAAAGAGCCCCTGCTGATAGAAACACACACAGAGCACATATTTGTGTGTGCCAGACACTTGCCGTGAATGAAATGCTTGTGTGGAAAGGATTTTGCTTTTCTCATTTTTCTTTTCTTCTGCCTCAACCTTTTCCAAAGACTGCTTCTCATTTGAACTGGTTCAGTAGGATTTAAAAAAAAAAACTTTGATTTTGTTTTTGGTGCAGTGAAAAAAATTAATACTTGGGTTGGGTTCAGAGTTCAGACAATTCATGCAGTCTGTTTTGGTTTGTGAGTCATGTTATCCTGGTCCATGTTACTCACAGTGAGGAATGATTCAAGACCAGGGCTTTTTTCTTCTAGCTCAGAGTCTGAAAATGCCTTGGGTCTCTTTTGTCCTGAACTGTTATTGCTCTAAGCAAACCCTGAAGTGATGCTTATTGGGAACCAAAAATCATTAATGGGAAGAGACTGGCACAAAACCCCACTGTTTCTTGATTCTGATGCCAAAGATGGTCATCACTCTACTGGTCAGGCAGCCCATGTAAATCATTAACTCCTTTCACTGAAATGCCAGCAAAACAGATCGTCCCTCCCAGCTGCGGGCCTGTTTGCTACGCAGAGGCCCAATGCTGTCATGAAAGCTGTGCACAGTCTCCAGCTTCCTTAGTTTCCTCATCTGTACTCCTATTCTCAGATTTGCCATCTTTTCCCTTCCCTTGCATGGTATCAATGTTGGCTGTGCACATTTTGAACTCACTGAAAGTTGCTTAAGTTAGGAACAGAAGACTTCAGTGTTTCCGGTTTTGTTACAAAGAAGCCATGGAACATTCTCTTCAAAGCCTCAGGACAATTCCTTGGGTACCATGTAGCACTGGTCCAAGGACCACTCAGCAATAGCTGGCCCTTTCTCCCCAGTCCTGGGGCACAGATTCTGCCACCCAGAATGGAAGTATAATCAGCAGCACATACAGGGCACTATGTGGTTCACTTTGATTCTTCTCATGACCCCTGATTATAGGAACTTCCTCCCCACTGTCTTGTCTCCTGGTACTGTTTTCAAGATGTCAAAAGCCCCCTCCTACCATGAACCATGTGGTGTTGGATTAAAGTAGAAGACATTGTAGGAACTCATGTTTAGCTTTACATAGATAGAGAAGGATATATATCTGTGTCTATGTCTACATCTATGTCTGTGTCTCTATCACCTGCCTGCACATATGAATAAGTATTTATAGATATATGCACATACAGGGGTTAGTATAAACACTTATATTTCCTGCTGTGATCACTGAGTTGGCCCAGAGGCAATGAAACCTCAGTAGCAATGAGCATACTCAGGGCCCAGATCTTGGTACTTAATCCCATCCTCAATAAGGAGACCCAGAGCTTCTTGGAGAAATGGCTGATTCTAGGACTGGGGAATGGAATATGTGAGACTTGCCTGGAGCATCTTATGTGCCAGAGAGGAAAGAAGTACTCAAACAGCAATAAGAGGGGTATGTCAAAGGGACACAGGACCCAACAGTAAGAGCTCATAATAGACAAGGCTGGAATGATTTGAACAACAAAATAAATAATGTAGTATTGGATTATAACCCAAAGCATAAAATAAATATTCATTATGCTGATTCAAATGAATTTTTGAATACGTAAATTAAATGGGGGAGAATAGAAAAACCTCCTGTTTAGAAGAATCTCAAATAGTTTATGTAGATACTCCCCCTCAAGGAGATGGGACATAATTCCCTGTCCCCTAAGGGGGGTTGCACATGGGACTTCCTTTTAATGAGTACAGTATAGAAAGGGGGAACAAAAGGAGTAACTCTATGGTGGAGAGACCTGACACCACTACCTGAGCCAGGTGATCAAAGTCAACCTCAACAGTGATGAATCGTGTTGATGGTAACAGCACATATCCTTGGTGTGGTAAGAATGGCACCTCGCCTCTGCACTAGTCCTCTCCCAAGCCCATAACCCTGGTCTAACCATGAGAAGAAACATCAGACGGACCCAAGTTGAAGGACATTCTACAAGATCCCTCACCAGCACTCTTCAAAATGGTCAGGGTCACAGACAGCAAGCAAAGTCTGCGGAGCTCTCACAGTCTAGAGAAGCCTGAGGGACGCATTGACTAAATGCAACGTGGTGTCCTGGATGGAACCTGGAACAGAAAAATGGCAGTAGATAAAACTGGGGAAAAGTGAATAAAGTATGTGGGCTTCACTCGATTACAATGTATGAATCCTAATTTATGAGTTACGCCAACTGCGCCATATTCATGTTAGTGACATGGGGAATTGGGAGTGGGGTATGGGGGAACTCTCTCTAATACTATTAAAACTTTTCTTTAAATCTGAAATTTACAGAAATAACATAATGAAAAAGTTAATTTTAAATCCTAACTCCCCGCCACACCCCTGGGCATTTGTTTTCTTTCTCCTGACCCTCTGTCTCCCAACACACTGGTCTACACCCTGTGCCTAGATGTGAGAGAAATTGCTGGGACACAGACAGGCTGACTTGACATCTCTCTGTATTAAATGTCGGGGCTCTTACTTGTTGGCATGGGGAGCTGAATACCATTTCTGGTTGTCTGGCACCCTTATTTCTCAGCTTATCTGGTTTTGGAGGCATTTTTATTGGCTGTAATGTGCTTGGGACATAGTTTGTTTGCAGTCTGGAGGAGTTCTGTGCATTAGTCTCTTGCTGCAGAAGGAGCCAGACTGCACACACTTGGGCCAGGGGCACGTCGCACTCTGGGTGAGGATGGTGGAGGCTTCTAGGGACTGTCACATCTGACTCTGACTGGGCTGAGGTCCCCCTCAAAGGCAGCCATGTCCCTCACCATGGTCCACTTTCTTGTGCTTCTTCCCCATCTACCTGCTCCATGTGGTAAAGCCTCTGTTTCCACTGGACTATTCTCATCTCCTTTTTCCTCTTCATCTGCACTTTTCAACACTCGTCTAAGAATAGGTTTACAGAGATTGATTACATGATTACATGGCTTGCCTAGAGAGTCAGAATTTAAAATTTTTTAGAGTAAGTAACTGGTAATAAGGCATTTTGTCCAGAGAAGAGTCTCTGGAATGGCCCCTTCTAGGTAAAATAAGTAATGTATGATGCCAGGACCAGCCCACGGGTGCCTCTGTGCAAATCGGCAGAAGGCACCTTCTCTGGGCAGCTGGAGTCCTGCAGGCAGTCGTGGTGGGGAGAGCCAGGGCTGGGTTTCAGCCAGGCAGCTTTGTGCCGTAGACAATCCACACTGCCAGTCATTGTGAACTTGAAGGGTATGGTAGGTAAGAAGCAGCCCATTTCCCGGGGGGAAGAGCGTTCAGGATAATTATTATACTTCTTATGCTGGTACCTGGGGTCAGGGTACAAACTGTCTTGGGCATCCCCTGGGAGAAATGGGATTAAGACCCAGACAAACTACAGTGCTAGAGTCAGCTCCTAGTGGTTTAAAAGAGCCAGTTATTAATGTCTCAGGAATTTTAGAAGCTGGTTGCTAAACATTAAAAAAAAATTAAATCGTATAAACTTATAATTAAAATATATTGATAAAAAACGTTACGAATACTCAAAATTCATTACTTCCCAGTTATTGACTCCATTTTGCCATTACCGATGCTGCTGAAGTTGTTTGCGCCTCTTGTACCCGTGTGGTGGAAATGCTGCACGCTGGCGTGCTCCTGCTCCTCTCTTCCCGGCTCCGTGCTCTGTGACAGCATGTCAGTAGCTGCAGTGGGTCGTGGTGGGCGTGTTTACGCCATGGAAACTGGCAAATGCTGTAGATCAGTCTCCCCCCAGCCCCCTGCCCCTTGTTAAACATTTGCAGCATCCACAACCCCCAACTGCGATCCACTAGGATCTAGTGTTTCTGGAAACTCTCAGGTACGGTCACATGGCCCTAACCGTGGTCACCTCGTGGGAAAGGACACCAAAATCCTAGAAGGACTCACCATGAGGTGAGGAAGAGTGGGCCGAGCTGGGGATCAGCACAAGGTTTAGAGGTTCTGGGGCTGGTCTTGGCGGAGACCACATAATCTTGGACCTAGTCATGCGGGGACCGGTGGGCAGAGTGGAGCTCTGACAGAAAGAGGTGGAACGTTGGGGCCTGAATGCGGGACACCCCAGTGGGAAGGACAGGGTGGCACCTTAGAAGTACATTTAGAAGAAAACTCACACACCTTACCATGGCCTGTGAGGTCCTGCTCCGTCTGGTCCCTGACAGCCTCGCTGACCGCCTGCGCTCTGTCCTCCCTCACACAGCGTCAGCCACTGCCGGTCGGGGTCCCCAGACTGCCCCTGTTCCTCCCACATCACCCCGTATTGCCAACTGTGTGTGTCCCATCCTTCAGTCTCTCCTCTGCCTCTCTGCTGCCCCACGTAAGGCTGGGCCCTTCTCCCCACCCTCCAGCCCAGCCCCCCTCACCATCCATCACAGCACCCAGTCCTTTCTGTCCTGGCTGGCTTTATAATGCGGGATTATTTTCTGGCTAGGTTTGGTGATTGATAGTTCCTTGCCTCCCCCTAAACCAGAGCTTCCTAAGGGCAGGACCGGGCGTGGGCGGCTCACCCTGAATCCTCAGTGCCAGTGCCGTGCCTGGCACATGGCGGGCCCTCAGTTCAAGCTCGTTGCAGGACTGCAATAGGCGTGAGCCAGTCGCCATCCGGCCCCTTGCACTTGAGAGTCATGACACGGAGGGGCTAGAGATGGATGACAAAGAAATGTTCACCTCCAGTCTCAGTCAGGCTCCGGAAGGCCAGGCTAGGCGGCGTCACCTGTGCAGCAGAAGGAAGTATTGTATGTGTGTGTGTGTGTGTATGTGTGTTTGTATGTGTGTGTGTGTGTGTGTGTGTGTGTGTGTGTGTGTGTAGGAGGGTATTTTACCCATGTGATGTGATCGAGGCCCTTGTAGGGTCCCAGCAAGCTGAGCTGGTCTCCTGAAAGGAGAAGAAATGGGAAAGTCAGAGGCCAGAGAATAAGAAGGCAGGTGGGCAGTGCCGCTCGGAGGGGCTCACGGGAGCAGTGACCTGATTCCAGGTCGCTGGGAGCCCGCCCCTGGGCCCACTGTCTCGAGGGTGCTGTGTGGAACCTCCTCTTAAAGTGCCCCAACCTGTGGCATGGGGCGTCCATGGGGCTGAGGAGACACCCCCACTTGCCGCTTGGACCCCCTTTCCTAGGCCTTGCGCTAGGCACCTGAGATCTCAAACGCCCTTGCCCACAGGTCCCTGCGCTGGCTTCCAGGACAGGTGCAAGCCTCTTCCCAGGGCCCTGTGGGCAAGGCTGTGGAAAGGACTTGGCTGTGTGGGCTGAGTAGCCCTCACAGTCCCCTCCTAGTTCAGGACAGAGCTAGATAAGGGAAAGAAGCCAGGGTGATGTGCGTGTTAGGGCGGGTCTGCATGCGGGTGCCATTTGGGACCCCCAGCGCTGCAGAGAGGAATTTGCAGAGGGCTGGAGCTCCCACACTGGGTAGTGGGATGCCTTGGGCTTCTCAGGGGCCCTCTCAGCTTCTGCCATGGTTCACCCAGGCCAGCGCCTCAAAGTGTGCTCACCTGCAACGCCCAGCTGACTCACTGCGAGTGAGCAACAGAGTGAAGCCTGACCAGGCCTGGGACAGAATTTCCTGGGGAAATGTGGGCTGAGTTACACATGTACCTGTGCAGGCCTGGAGGTGGGGCCCTGACCTTTCCCCACCTATCTGACACCTGGGTGGCAGGAGCTGGCGCTCCTGCAGTGGCCCTGGACGAAGGGGATGGTATGTGGGACAGGGCTGTCCATGGAGGATGACAAAATGGTGTTGCTCTCCTCTCTCCTCTTTCCATCTTTGTCCTCTCCTTCTTCCTGCCCACCCCAGGCAGGCGCCACCCTCTGAGGCTGGGGGCTTTCGGGGAGGTGAGAGGGTGCTGAGCAGGGTGGGGCAGGGGTGTGTGGAAGGGAAAGGAAGACTTTCCTGAGCCACCTTCCTGGGAGCAGGCAGGGTGGGGCACTCCTAGGCAGGCCAGACCTCAGCCACGCACGTAGACACTGGCTCCTGCTGGCAGGTGACGAGCAGTGTTCAGCAGCCATGGAGAGAGGTACCTCCATGTCTTGCTCGGCAAAATTCCCGACAAAAATATTCATGGGCCATGAGCAAGACTGACAAAGAGCACAGACGTTGGAGTCAGAGGGACCTGGTGCTGAATTCTGGCCCTGACACTTCCCGTCTGCAACCTTGAGCAAATGACTTTGCATCTCTGTCTTACTCTGTCTCAGTTTCTCACCGGTGAAATACTTTCTCACTCTTCCTCATGTGAATTATGGCCATCAGCAATCTCAAGTTATGTCTGTTTTTAATAGATCTATTTTCAGGCCATCGGTTTGTTTTTCTGCCCTTACCACGAGTTCAGATCCCAAGAACAGGTTGTTTTGTTTCTGGTTATAAAAGCCAAGACCAGGCTTTGGCAACAAATAAGTAAACGTGAGTATATTATGTCGCTGAGCTTGGCTCTAGAAAATAACTTTTTATGTGTTAAATCTCATAAGGATGACAATGACTGTTAGGTAGATAAACCAGGATACTGAAGACACCGATGTTAACGTAATATCTTAATTTGTCAATCACCATTTTATAGCTACCCAAAAGACACACATGACATCTATCCCAGACACCATCTGTAGATTGAACATTGAGGCTATTTGCTCTGTGTCGATCAGACCACCAAAGTGATTTCCCAGGTCCAAATCTGGTCACGTTCTCCACTCAAACATCTCCAGTGACTGCCATAGCCCAAAGGACCAAACCCACGCTTGGCAGGCAGAACCGTCGCTGATGTGATCCAAACCTATTTTCAGCAACCTCATTGCCTACCTCCCCAGCCCACTCCTTCCTTTCACCACATCTCTGTCCCAGGAGAGGGGATTTCACCTCCTCCTGAGCACATCCTGCCCACTCACGCTTCTGAGCCCCTGCCTGTGCCCTTCTTCCTCTATTCCTCTGGAGAGCTTCTACGCATTCTCCAAAACCCAGCACAGGTGCATCTCTGTGAAGCGTTTCCCAGCTCCCCCATGCAGAGCTGTGTGTTCCCTCTTCTTGCTCATGGCTAGAGCCCTTTACCTTCTCTTATTAATGCACTTACAGCATTCTGCTGAATAAAGGAGACATCTGTCAACATTACTGGCCTGGGAACGAACTGCCCAAGGGTTAGTCAGTATTCCACTTATTTTTGTACCTCCAGAGCCCAGCACAGTGATTGGCAAATAGTAGAGAATTAAGCAGGTGAATGAATACAGAGCCATTCCCACGGATTTCAAGTTATTTTTCCATGAAAGGTGATTGGTAGCGTGATTTCTGGAGTCAGCTAGCCCCGGATTCAAATCCTAATACTATTGCTTGCGAATGAATTTAGCCAGGTTACTTAATGTCTCGGTTTCCTCAATTGCTAAATGGGAGTAATATTAACTTCATAGAGCTGTGAGAAGGATTAAGTATGAAATTATGCCACATGGTAGTGCAGGAAAAAATAGTCATCCAGTGCATGGTAACCATGGTTATTGGACCAAGGGTCCAGATTCTCTTTACAGATCCCTCCATGTCTAGCAACACGTGGCTATGAACCAGCACCTTGGAACAGAGATTCTACTGGTGCAGAACCGATCTGCTTGAGAGGTAGACCTCTGACCTTGATCCTATTGGTACTTTGCTCAGCCTAACTGCATTTGAAGATGAGAAGGAAGACTCAAGTAAATCAAATGTTTAGAGAAGTGAGAAAACCCAATTGAATCGGGTAGCAGATTAGGGATTTTACCCTTAGTTACATTTCACATAAGCAAGTGAATTGTTTCCTTGTCCTTGGTGATTAATAAATGTAATTGTTTAAATTTCCCAAATATGTTTGAATTTCACAAGTCATATGTTTCTAGGACAAGAGCCCAAGCTAATTAAGCCAGTCTTTGGAAAAGAGGCTAATGGAGACATAATTCACAACTTTAATTAATATTGAGGCTTATAAATTAAACATACAGAAGAAAAATTAACAAATGGTTTAATTTCGTCTTTCCTGTACCTTAACCATCCAATCTTTAGCCGGAACATACACACCTCTGTGTGATGCACAGTCTTCTAAATATGCTATTACAAATGCATAGTTTTTTCATCAACTGCTGATTTCATTTGTGCTTAGAAAGCATTCGGTTACTATGCTAAAGGAAAGTTAAGAGGCAGCCCAGATACTTGCTAAGCTAAGCTAGCATTCAAGGTGACCTGCCCAAGCATGTTGACATGGCCGCCCTTAACTTAAACAGCTTGGCCTGGCTGCACTGCTTAAGCTGCCAAGAAAATAAACCAGGACACTGGAGGGTTTTTCATGCCGGAGTCTCTTTGCAAATTTGATTTGGAATGTGCTCTTGACAAAGGTGGTTCCTCCCTGTGTTTCTATTGCTCTGGGTTGGCTCAGTGCAAGAGGGCCACTAGCAGTTTCCGGAAATCCCCAGAGGTGTCTGAGCGAACCATATCAGAGAGAGACTTCTGATACTTCTCTTGGAACTTTGCTTTTATCCCAGGAAGGTCCACCTGTAGGAAAGATAACAACAATGGGGACAAGAACATTATAGTGTGTTCACCGTAAACAGCAGGCACAGTTCTAAACCCATTACTCTGCACTCCTTTGCTCGTTTATGCCAAAACATTGAGGCAGAGCTATTAATATTATTATTCTCATTTTGTGGATGAGAAATGGAGAGCTGAATTCAGCTCCCCAGAGGTTGCAGAGGTGTCTGCATGTGGGTATGTTCCATCAAAACTTGATTTATGGAAACTAAATCTTGAATTTCCTATAGGTTTTGTGCATTACAAAATATTTTTTCTTTTGAGTTTTTTATAGTTAGTTAATATTTGAAACTGAATTATCCTTACGTAGCAGGACTATACAAAAGCAGGCAGTGGGGCTGATTTTCCCTGCAGGCTTTAGTTGGCTGACTCCTGGTTATAAGATTAAGAAAATTGTCAACACAGAGACTTGAAATTAAGCATTTTTCCCCCTCATATCCTGATCAGTGAGGATATTCGTGCCAGTCAACAAAATTTAGATCAAGATCAATTTGTAGGACTTATTTTGAATTTAATTCATTGAAAGTTTGAAAACAAACTCACAAAAAACAAAGTCCTGAAAGTGGGGACAGGACTCAGGAGAAAAACAAATGGAAAGATTGCTCTGCCAAAAGCTTCTTACAACCTAGTAAGGGAGGACTTGCACCAGAAAAGATACAATTCCAGATAGAACATCGTGAGTCTCATAAAAGCAGCAAAGAGCTCTGTTTAACCAGCAGTTTTTCCTTTCTTTTTTGGTTTAGACTGTACCTTGCACCTCAGACCTACAAAGTGCGGCTCAGGTATCTGGCTCTTTCTTCTCCTGCCCCAGTTAGAAGCTGGACTGAGAGAGAGAGAAGGTGAGAACAGGAGAACGTGCGTATGGGGAACGGTCTGAAGTGGATGTTGAGCAGGGGAAAGAGACTACAGGAGGGGATGGAGTCTGTCCCTCTCTCCTCTGGCCTGGGTGGCCCTGCTTGGCTGCCTGTCCAGTGCTGGCGGAGGTGGAGCCCTAGGGCTCTGTCCCAGTACCATGTGGCTTTGGGGATCAGGAGATCCAGCCAAACTGTTAATGTTATATTGTAGCTGGGCCTAAAGGCTTCTGTGGAAACTGTCCACATGATGAGATGACCTAGGGCATGTGGTCAGTTCCGAGGTGGGACAGGGCATCTTGGAATAAAACACTCCATGGTCCGTGACAGAGTGAGCCCAGAACCCCGACAAGCCCTCTCTCTGGGTGGATCCAATCTCCCTGGGGATTTGCTCTGTTGCCAACCTGCTCCCTTGGAGACCCTCAGGACCTCTCTGACTTTGGCTGGGGGTTGAGGAATTGCGCAGAGACAGAGATGCAGAGAAGGCAGACACCTGGAGAGATAAAGGAGGGAGAGAGGAGAGAAACTGTGGAAGAGCAGCAGACACACTGTCAAAGGGGAAGAGGGAGGAGAGGGAGAAATGCACTTTAACAGAAAAAGAAAAAGATCAGTAGTGGAGGAGGAGGAGGAGAAATTCCAGGAATAGAAATAAAAATGAAAGAACTGTCTCGTTGCGAAGTTATATTTAAAAACAGTGTCAGATGTTAAGTATTGTTTGTCCAGAAGCCATGGATCAGAATTTGGGCTGGTATCTCTCCCCCTTCACTGAACATTTGTTTAAGGGGAGATGTCTGTGGTTTTTGAGCGCTTAGTTTCACTTCATTCTCCAAGACTTCTCCTACTGCAGACGACATGCCATGTCTCCTTTATTTTGTGTCTCCTTCTGTCTGTGCCCCTATACCCCAAAGCACTAGCTGGGAATCTTGAGAGCTGGACCAAAGCTTTTGGCCACTGAACCCTTCTTTTCCTTATACACATGATCTCCAGAGGGGGCGAAAATTGGTTCTTAGGGGGTAAAAACAAACCTTAACCTTTTTATGTATAAATCACTGATATTCATATGGTACATAAGCAGAGATATAGTATTATTTGTGGTGTTAAAATTTCTGGGGGTGTGACAATTAGGGAAAAAACAAAGTGTCTGAAAAGGCTCCTTCGGGAACAATAATTTTTAAAAAAGGCTGAGAAACATTGTCTCATACTGATGTGTTTCTTGTGCAAAATCGTGCTTCTGTGGCGTGTTCAACTACCTAAAGGCCTGGCTCTGGAATTAGAAAATCGTTTGCTTATTGTCTCTGCAGCTGGGTGCCCTCCTTCAGGTGTCTGTTTCGCTTTCCTTAAGTGGAGCCGTGCGGAGCTGCACTCCCTCAGAACGGCTCTGCAGGGTCCCCTCTGTACCTGCCAGGAGCTCTCCGGATCCACAGAGGACAGAAATAGAAGCAACGATCATTACTGTATTTTCATAAAAAGAAACACATTGAACCGGAGCACAGTGTCTTCTACAAATTCTGGGAAGGCAGGGCCGTCTGTGTCTTACTTTTTCTGTAAATAGACCCTTAACAGAAACTATTTGTCGATAACGTCAGTGGTGGGAACGAGAGAAGTTGAAGCAGACTCTTTGGAGTCGAGTGCGTCTCACCTCGGCCCTGGTCACAATGACGCGAATCAACGTCTCCTCATCCGTCCCCGCACCCTTCATGGATCTGTACAGACGTTCAGCAAAATAGCCCTCGAGGTCCCGGGCACATCTCACTGGGTGCGGCAGGGGAAAAGAGAATGTGAGGCTTTTACGTTTTTCTGAATGACATAGAGACTCTCTGAGTGTCACCTGGCTGCCCTGGGAACCCACTGAATGCTGAGGCGGAGGTTTGAAAGGAGCTGACTTCACACTGCTGTGGAATGAGATTTGGAAGATTCCTTGGTCAGGGCACCTGGGATCTTTAAGCAGAGCCGGGTCACAGCCACTGCAGATGCATAAGACCCCCTCCTGTTCCCTGAAGAGCCTCTGGAGGGGGGAGCTGTGGTGGCCTCAGACTCTCTCTGCCAAGCGCACGACTCTCACCAGCAGAAATAACTCCTCATATCTAAGTGAAATCTCTGGTGCCGGAGCGGGGTTCTGAGGGGAAACAGATTGGCCAGCAACCTCCAGTAATAAAACTCCATAATCTCGGAAATTTATTCGGTTGGACCGTGGCCTGCTTTCCTGTGCTAAACAACCTTCCTACCCTTTCTTTGTCCTCACTCAGTTTGTTCTGTGAGCCTCATCTCTGAATCTTTTCCAGGTTCCCCACGATCTTCTTAGTTTGCGATCTGGGATGTGGGCTTGATGAAGTGTTTGATCCTTTCTGAAGATCGCCTTCCTTGATGCTGCTACGCACTCTTCTCTGGCCCTCCCTCGCCCACCAGCTTTGATCTACCCACAGTTTAATGAAGCCTGGTTTCTACTCGTCCACCAGGAGTCAGGGCGCATCTCCACTCCTGGGAATAGATGATTATCATTCCTCTCCCTCCTACCGGGCTCATAGGGATCCATCTAGACTAACACATTACTCTTTAGGTTGTTGACATTTTTCTAGGACACTTAGAATTGTTTGATGTTAGTGATTAATAATAAGTAATAAATGCAGCATAAATGTGGAATGTGCAACTTTAATGCGTCCTGTGACGGGGCTCTCGTTTCCTAGGTGATCGCCTGTGTGATCGACGCTTATGAGCAAGGGGGAGGAGCAGGATTAGGGGAGCAGAGTAGGGGTGGTCAGTCTCCTTTTATAGGCCACACGCCAGCCATCGGAGTTTCAGTGGAAAAGAAAAGCCCATAGCAAAACGTCTGGTCCCTTTCTCCGAAGAACAATCCAAGGGCTGCCGGATTGGAGGTAGTGGCAGGAACCTGCGTGCTACCTTGGGAAGTAGCATATTTGAGACTTACTGTGGTCTCCAGGTCATGTGAGCTAGTAACCTCCACACAGGCTTCCTCAAGATGCTCTCCCGTGCAGCACCACTTGATGCTGAAATCACTGCCTGCCTAAAGCCAGCATGTTCCGTACCTACGTGAGGTCTCCTCTCTTGATGTTCCTTCTTCCTTATATTTTGGAAAGAAAACTCACCACGTTTCTGCTGTATATATTCTATGCCTGGGGAACAAGCTCTGTTGTTAACAGCTGCAGGAATCCCTCAAAAGCTTGGGTGGGGGTGGCTAGGGAAGATGTGGGATAAACTGTACGTGGTCAGGGGAGGGAAGGGCAGCCAGCCGTGTGCTCTGTTTCTTGTTCCTCCTTGCCTTCAGAACAGGGCTCCTTGAACTTCATTGAGCACAAAACAATCACCTGAGCGGCTTGAAAAAGTGTGGGTTCCTGGGCTCCATTCCTCAAGGTTCTCGGCGGGTAACCTGGAGTGGGGCCCAGGAGACTGTATTGCAACAGGGGATTCTGATGCAGGAGGTCCATGGACTTCACTCTGAGAACTGTTGCTCCAGAGGCTGCAAGGGGCGGGGGTCGTGTGGCCCCAGCCCCTCCTCCTAGTTGCTGTTATGAGTTAGGTGGGAGTATGGTAGGAAATGCCTAGAAAATATAGTTATCATAAAGTCATATTTTCTTTGTGTGGTTTATTCTCAAGGTCTTTTTTTTTTTTTTTTTTTTTTTAGACAGGGTCTTGCTCTGTCTCCGAGGCTGGAATGCAGTGGCACGATCATAGGTCACCATGGTCTTGAACTCCTGGGCTCAAGGAAGGCTCCTGCTTCCACCTCTCGAATAGCTGAGATGAGAGGCATGTACCATCACATCTGGCTAATTTTTAAATTTTTTTTAGGGATGGGGTCTCACTACATTGTCCAGGTTGGTCTCAAACTCCTGGCCTCAAGTGATCCTCCTGCCTTGGCCTCCCAAAGTGCTGGGATTATAGGCGTGAGCAACCGCACCCAGCCATCAAGGTCCTTTGTAATCACTTTTACTTTTGGAGCACCATCAACTCCTGCAGTTCATGGTCCCAACCCCAGGGACTTGTCTTTTCCTTTTTCCATATCCTCCTTGCTTTTTGTCTGTTTGTTTTTTATTTTTATCTTTAGTCTGATCTGTTGATTTGTGTGTATCCACCTTGGACTTCACGCTCCTTAAGAGCAAGAACCGGGCCTTATTTACCTCTGATCCTCACACCTAGCACAACCCCTAGGCCCAGGCAGGTGCTGAAAAATGTTAAATCATTGAATGGCTGTATTACCATCTTCTGACTACACTCTGATGTTTTCCTGATTCTCTGCACTGCAAATGCCCTACAGCAAGGGTCTGGAGCCTCAGAACCAGGCCATGTGTAGACCCCTCCATCCACTTAAGAGACTCTTCTTTGAAGAAGCAAGGACAGTCATCCCACACTAGGGCTTGTGTGTGTACCCAGGGTGTCCCACCAGTGACACTAGGGACATTTAGGCCTCTGTACATCACAGTAGAGGTCCAGCTAATCTGAATGCAAATGGGGATGGATTAAAAAAATCAATTGCTGACATTGTTAAAAAAATATTCCAAAAAACCAAATAAAGGAGTTTGGCAACTGGAGCACATTTTTAACTTCCAGCACTGCTTGTTTGGTTCTTCCTCCTCTGAGGGTATGTCTCTCTATTTCTTGTGCCATCTGGGATGGTGCCCTGGACTCCTTACTCAGGAGTGTGGACAATGGACAAAGCCTTCATTCCAGGGCTTGCAGAGAGGAAAAAGGAGCCTGCCAGATACAACCCTGTGCCCATCTCTCTGCTATTTCCTGCCTTCAGGCAACACCTGGAAACGACGTCCTAGGGTTTGCCTGGGACTGCCAAGATCTCGTCTCCCTCTGCTCTTTCTAAAAAGACCTCATTTTTTACAAACCTTAAGGGAACCAAATGGAAAAGGAAACCAACGAGCCATCAGCATACCTAAAACGAGATAATGGTCCCAGGCTGTTGACGGCTGCTCTCAGGGACCATGATCTTAGTGGAACTGTAGTGGACACTGTGATATGCCACCAGATGCCCTGTTCAGGATGGAGGTGCTCATTCAAGGGTTGTCTGCCACTGCTCACAGCTGATTCCCTCCCTAGAAATCTCCCTCCAAGACAGAGAGCTGGCTTACCCAAAGTTGCAATGACGGGTTGATGTGCGTACAAGGGCTTCGCCCCTCACTCCACTTTGAACGTCCTGGCTTCAGAGTTACCCTGTGGGACTGGCGAGCCCCCCATTGAAACCATATCACATTCACTGTCTCCCTTGCCCAATATTGCTTAGTAGCATTGTTCCCAAACGGTTCCCCAAAAGCTTCTTTGATGCAAACCTCTGTCTGAGTCTGGTTCCAGAGAGCCCAACCTAAGACAGAGACTCTCCTAACTTTATTTTACCGAGAGTTAAATAGGCCTTCTGCAAATCTCCTGATGTTTCTTCTTCAATGGCTTCTTCCATGTCTTTGCCAATGAGCTGGAGAGAAAAATCAAAGGCCAGCCATTATTTCAGGTTTGCTTTTGGCCTTGGCACTCTTGGGGTTGTTCACTTACGAAAACCACTAAATGCTTCCAGATTTAGTCCTGTGGCTTCAAGGAACTCCTATCCTGACTCTTGCCTTGCAGAATTGGGGTGGTTGCCACCCACCTGAGTGGGGGCCTCATTGCTGAGTCAGTCCAGATTTGATTGCTAATGGATTTGACTCTTGGCAATGCCACTTCCTTGGCCTCAGTTTCCTCAACTGTAAAATTAGGGAGTGGGGGAACAATGAATATACACAGTCACAACAATCCTTTATATTTATATAGTACTTTAGTTTCCGGTGCGTTCATTCTTTCCAGTGTTGAGGTCGCAGGAGGCTGCAGCTATTATAATCTGATCCGCACCTCGCTCATCTCCCTTGCCTTGGGATTGGGAACGCTCAGTCACTTACAGTTTGGGTGAAATAAGTAGGGGCTGCGAACTTCATGGTGAGGACTTGATCTAAAGTTCCCGAAAGGGTGGATCTGCAAGGGCGGGAAGCTGAGGGGCTGACCACAACCGAATGCCACTATCTTCAATCTGAGGTGATTCCAAATGATCCTATATTCACCACCGGCTCACGTGTCGCTCTGCACAGCATTACACACTGGGTTCCCTTCCAAATATTTACAGAAGCTGAAGTTCAGAGTAAATTGTGACTATCCTTAACACAAATACTGCCTGGGCCAAGCTCAGGGCAGGCAAATAAAGAGAAAGCAGAGTGCTTTGCAGGGTTTGAGGAAACGCAGTTAAGCATTTAGAAATACTGAAACTTCTTAGAAATTGTCTTTTGAGGATATGACACAATTGATTCTATTAAGAATTGGGGACTTTGAATTCATACCAGTAGAGTTTATGTATCATAGCTTATTTTGAAAACACAGGTAAACAAAAGAGGCTGTGCGAGGCAAGCACAATATCCGGGAGGAGGAGGGCCAGACTGAACGAAGCCCTGGTGCTTGGTCTCCTTGGCATTGTTTGTGTCCCCAGAGGCCTTGGTGTGTGGCAGTGGGAACTGGATGAGAAGGAAGTGGGGCAGGGTTCAGTCCTGTCCCTTCCTTAGTGGCCCCCAGCCTTTCTTGGGTTTGATGTGGGAGTTGGTATTTTGGAAGTGACTGGTATCACTTTCCAAGAAACAGAGTTGTTGTTCTGTAGACTGAGATTGTACTTCAAGAGGACATTTTGTTCACACAGGTCTTATTTACTTAAAAAAATATCTTCACATTAAACCATTTTCTCTTTCTACTGTTGACGCCATGCTAGGACAGGGTTTTTCAATTTTCTGTAGCATTTCAGCCTAGAAAGTAGATAAAAGCAGAAAAGCAGAGCCATGCCGGGGGCAGGTGGCAGGCTCCTTACTCCTGCCCAGGCATGAGTGTCGTGCTCCTGCCCTCTCATGTCTCCTCCTTGAACAACTGCAGGGGGCGCTATTCACATGATACAACGAGGTAGTATTGGCCCCTTTTCTCGTTCCACCCGGCCCCACTCCTGGTAGCTACTGAGGTGGTTCTATGGCTCATGGAACACACAATCTGAAAGCAATCGACTGGCCCAAACCAGCGGTTCTGTCCTTTGCAAGCTTTTCACCTTGGTCACTAGAACACTTCACTCTTCTTTAGACAGAAGCTCTTTGGACAGAAGCAGGCTTTCTGATCCCAGTACAAAAGCACGTTAGGGGGCTAGATTCCAAACAAAAATCTAAGACTCGAGGTAAATAGATAGCAATACCTGTAGGGAGGTTATTAGAAGAATGGGGGAGACATTCCTGTCTTTCAAAATCCATTCCCCCAAATGGACAGCACACCACAGCGGAGCCCTTGTGCTCTTGCTTTCACGGCAGCAGTTAAAGGGCCGAAGCCTCTGCAGTGGGCTGAGGAGCGCACAGGGGTGGGGACAAGTGATGAGGACATGACAGGGAAGCAGCAAGGCCAGCTGTGGGCATGTGTACCTGCTGCTGGTGCTGAGCCCTGTTTGGGGAACTTACTTTGGCTTTATAACTACATAAGTCTTTCACATTCGGTAAAACTGGGGACTGTAATAGCCCCGCATGATGCAGCTGTTTGGGAAGCCCTGTCGCTTGGCCTGGAGTTGCTAAGAGTGTCCAAAGGGTTAGAGGGCAAATAAACAGCAAAATCCTGAGGTTTTGTGCCTAAAAGGAAAATTCAACTCTAAGCCAGGACAACCTGTGCCACATCGCCAGTGATCTTGTGTTAGCATCTCTGTGCTTTTGGTCAGAGACATCAGAAAACCTGGGTCCTACGAGCAGGGTGAACTAAAAAATATCAACAATAAAGATCAAGATGAATAATGCTCGCACAAGCCTTTTGGAACAGATAAATAGATAGCATCACAGCATTTCGCAGCTGGTTTCATGTAAAGAATCATCAAATCCACAGATTATCTTCCTGTGCACTTGAGCTTTAACTCTGATTTTTGGCAGTGTTGGTTCACATAAGGAGATTCCTGATAATTGCTAATGTTTATTGAGTGCCTACTGCATGCCAGGTACTAAGTGTTTACTTCTGTTAATTCATTTAATCCTTATTAATCCTGTGAAATAGGTACTATTATTCCCATTTTACAGTTGGGGAAACTGAGGCACAGAACCTTTAATAACTTGCCAAGGTCATATAGCTAGTTACTCTAGAGCAGACTTCTCAAACTATAACATGCATCAGAATCACCTGGAAGGCCTCTTAAAACACAGATGGCAAGACCCCAAGTCCAGGGAATCTGATTCAGTAGGCCTGGGTAGAGACTGAGAACCCTCACTTTTAACAGGCTCTAATGATACTGATGCTGCTGTTTTGGGATCAACTATGAGATATTGGCCTAGAAAATGTCCTTACAGGTAGTTGGTAGTTGATACACACACACACACATACACACACACACACACACACACACTCGCATGTATCCAGAAACTCCATCTGAGGCCCCGTCACATGGGAGAGGATCTTGGTCATGGGGAAGTCCCCTACCTCAGAGGCTGCTCAGCAGGCACAGAGACCAGGCAAGTGCAGGGTTGGCTGCCTTTGACGCTGACTTTGGGCATGATATGAAAGCAGTGGGCCCTAAAGGCTTATATACAGTAATGATAAAATTCCAAAGCTTTATTGTCTTTTTATCTGCTGGCAGCACATAGGAAATGCTATTTCGAGTGAGGATCAGCCAGCTCCAGCCGAGGTAGGAGCTCAGGCTGGGGAATCTTGGAGTTCTCCTCCACTTTCTGCTACCGACTTGCTGTGTGGTCCTGATGAGTTACAGATGGTTGCTTACTCAACAGCCTTTCCTTGTCCAGCAGTCGTGGGTCACAATAGCCGTTCAGCCTACGTTATGAACGTTGTGAACAGCTATTATAGAATTGAAATGAGATACAAGGCATAGAAATGCTTTGAATGGGTGTCACTCTACACATATAAACTAGGAGGCCCCCCAAAATCTGATACTCCACTAAAGGCCTTTTGCGATTAAAGATTGCTTTTCAGAGAAGGACTTACTGTTAAGTGCCTTCAAATAGCTAACACACCTTGTTGGCTTAAATTTATCATAGGATTACAGAATAAATTATACACATCTTTTCAGGAGCATATCTTGGAGATGTATCACATCTGCACTGAGAGTGGTAGGCACTGTTAGCCCAACTGTAAGCTGGAATAATAATAATAGCGAACGTTTGTATACTCACCACATGCCGGTTACTGTTCTGAGCCTTTATCTTATTTAACTCTTAAAATAACTCTCTCAGGGTGTGAGGATGATATTCACGGTCCCTGGTTTTACAAAAGAAGTTGGCAAGGTTTGTCACTTGCCAGTGTAGAACCAGGATTTGCACCTGGACCCTCTGACGCTAAGGCTTTGCCCCTGAACGTGATACTTGCTGGCTTCCCCGGCCTCTGCCGTAAGGCAGCTCTCCCGGTCTCGGCGCTGCATTTCGGTCTGGGCGACTCTGCTGTGGGGCTGCCCTGTGCACTGTGGGGTGTCTTGCAGCACCCTGGTCTCTGCCCACTAGATGCCAGTAGCACTGCTTCCCCCGCCACCCCCAGTCGTGACAACCCCAAATGTTTCCAGACATTATCAAATATCCCTTGTGGGCAGGGACAAAATCACCCAATTGAGGACTACTGTTATAAACGGTCCCCCAGGCCCATATCCCAGACCTTGGCTTCTTTTGGAAATAGCTCAAGAGAGCGAACTCTCTCGCCCCAGTACTTCACGACTCACAATCTGATAGGCTTGAAAGGTGGCTCGCAACTGCTTGTGGCTCCTCTTGGCCAGGACTTCATTGAAGGCAAGCTCGTCAGTGCCCCAGCGACCTTCTCCTGCCTTGAGGGTCAAGTGCAAACATTTTGAAAAAGACTTTTGCAAAAAGACGAAATACATAGTGCTGTGATCAGGCTTCGCTTGCAGGAAATTATAAAACAGGCACTGAATACAAGTCAGATGGGTTGCCTACGCTCTGTAAGCTTCTAACTCACAAATATACTTCACATATTTATTTACATTATTTATACCCTTCTTTGTTCCAAAATGGATCTGATGTGGTTAACCCCAGAGTATAAGAATAGGAATCATTCATTTTGGCTTATGAACACTGTTTACATGATCCATAACTGTGGTCCCCAACCCCTGGGCTGTGGACTGGTACTGGTCCGTGGCCTGTTAGAAACTGGGCTGCACAGCAGGAGGTGAGTGGCAGGCTAGCAAGCGAAGCTTCATCTGTATTTACAGCCGCTCCCCATCGCTTGTGTCACCACATAAGCTCTGCCTCCAGTCAGATCAGCAGCAGCATTAGATTCTCATAGGAGCAGGAACCCTACTGTAAACTGCACATGCGAGGGATCTAGATTGTGTCCTCCTTATGAGAATCTAATGCCTGATGATCCGCGGTGGAGCTGAGGCGGTGATGCTAGCACTGGAGAACAGCTGCAAATACAGATTATCATTAGCAGAGAGGTTTGACTGCACAATAAATGCAATGCGCTTAAGTCATCCTGAAACCATCCCTGCCTCTCATCCATGAAAATATTGTCTTCCATGACACCAGTCCCTGGTGTCAAAAAGGTTGGGGATCGCTGATCTATAAAGATTTAAGCATATCTTTATTTCTTAAAGGTTAGACTTATTTCCTAAGAAATTCTCATTTGCATGAAATAAACAGTTGCTGGAAATAATTCTAATAAATTTTTTAAAAAAGAATGTGTGGAGACTGGCACATCCGCACACTTACATCATACAGATCTTTGGCATCCCGACCAGCTAGATCTTTGTCCACATCATCTCCTTCATCACGATCAGCCTAGAAAAATTGACACACTGTTATTAACTTGAGTTCCTGCTTGACCGCAGAAAGCAAAAAGAGAAAGTCCCAGAGAACGGGGCGACTGCAGAGGGGTGGCCACGCAGCAAGGTCTGCTCTTTGCTGCCATCTTTTGGGCACAACTGATAAACAGAGTAGCTTCTGTGGCAACACTTTTTTCTTTTCTTGTAGAAACCAGTCACTCACAAACCCCACTGACTTCGGAGCAGGCTGACAGCAACCTGTGATGTCCCCTAGAGTGAGATCATTGGAAAGAAAGTAGTTTTTGTTTCAAAATATCAAATTTTATTTACCACTCAGGGTCCTAGTGCGAAAGAACCCGAGGGTTGGTCATGGGTCTCCAACTCTGTGGTAGGCAGAATTCTAAGACAGCCCACTGGCCCATGTCCTTGTGTAATCCCTTCCCCTGAGTGCGGGTGAGACCTATGACTGTGAGGAGATGTAACACCTGTGACTACATCATGTTCTCTGGCAGAGGGGATTTTTTTCCATGCGATTCAGGTCCCTAATCAGTTGGGTTCAGCAAAAGGGAGACAATCTTGGGTGGGCCTGACCTAATAGGGAGAGCTTTTAAAAGTTCAGAGATGGAAGAGAGCTGAGCTCCTGCTGGCCTGGAAGAAACCAAACAGCCATGCTGTAAACTGCCCATAGGGGCCACGTGGCAGGGAGCTGCAGATGGTCTCTGGACACTGAGAGTGGTCTGTGGTTGACAGCAAGAAGACAGGGGCATCAGGCATATAGCCACAAGCAAATGAATCCACCGACAACCAGTGAGTTTGGAAGAAGACTCTGAGCCTCAGATGAGATGGCAGCACCCAGGCCGACACCTTGATTTCGGCCTGTTGAGGCCCTGACCAAAGGACTTGGCTAACCCATACCTGGACTCCTGATCCATGGAAACCGTAAGATAATAAATCTCACAATTTTGAGCTGCTAAGTTTGTGGCAATTTGTTATGCAGCGAGGGAAAACCTATTCTCTCCTGTTCTCTGCTGTCGTCAGTCTATCCACATTAGGAGAAACAAAACAGAGGAAATGCACAGAGCTCATAAAGGTGAGTCAATGAGAATACAGATGCTGTCTGCCTGGGACCCTGGGAGACTATGTTCTAGCAGGGCCAATTCTGAAAGCCCTGATTTCCTGGCCAAGGTCCTTGCAGTGGTTCTTGCAGGCCTAGACCTGGGGTGAATCCTGGAAGTTAAGTGCAGGTCATGTTGAGGGAAGGGCTCTGCTTGGGGTCAGATGGTCTGGTTCTTGCTCCTGGGCTGTGTCTTACCTCTTGTGTGAATGTGGGCAGGTTACCCCACCCTCTTGAGGCCCAAGTTTCCTCACTGGAAAAACAAGGAGGTGATGCCCAATGAGCTAATTTATTAATAAAAAGCGACTGTAAACTGCAACTGACTAGGTAGATTGTTATTATGGGAGAAATCTCAATGGAATAATTTCACAATAGCTGGGCCGATAGAGCTGGGCCAATGGGACATTTCGAATAAAAGAAGGAAATGTATATTTACATTGCCTTTTCCTTATGGTTCCACATTGTCGAGGATTATTTCCTAAGATCACAAAGTAGGTGAGACCTCTTTACTCTTACCTGTAGCAGGGACACCAGAATTTTTTTAAGGTTTCCACTTGTGTCACCTTTAACATCTGATTCAAGGCTCCTGTCAAATACTTTTGAGGAAGAAAAAAGGAGGGAAGAAAGCAGATTCTTTAGTTTCCCAGAGGTGTTTTGAAAGATATATACTTTTTCCAAAGCCAGGACAAAAGGTCACTTACGTCTTTGGTAGGCCTCTTTAATGGCTATGATTTCCTACAGAAGATAATAAAAAAAAAAAATCAATGCTCCAAAGTGGAGTTAATCAATGGACAACACAGAGACATGCAGAGAGAAGAGGCACAGGACGCTTTTGTGACTTCCACTTAAGATGGTCATCCCTGTGGGTCAGGGCACAGGCTTGGGGGTGTGGAGGGGCCCTCTCTGTGCAAACATTTCAAACACACAAGTAATGAGTACACACATTCTCCTTAGTTAAAAGCGGAATTATTACAGCCGAGTTAACACTTTCTCTCGCCACCTCCTTGCTCAGGTAGCCAGTGTGAGAAGTTCAGTGTGTGTCTTCCCAAGTATTTTTCTTGCATTTGTGTACATATATACATTCTAAGGAAAATACATATTATAGAATTGGTTTGTGTACGTGTCATGTGTTTAGGAAGTGGAACACTGTACCTATCATTCTTTGACTTATTTTTTCATTCAATAATGATGTCTTAGAGATCCAGCTATGGATGTACGTTGATAATCGCCTATTGTTCTTTAAAGGGACACAAAATGTTCCATCCTATAATAAGCCACAGTTTATTTAGCCAGCCTCCTATTGATGGATGCTTAGGTTATTTTCAGTTTCTCTCCTTCAAACAAGGCTTCATTTGGTAAAATAACTTGCTGTGTGCAGGAATGCAAGTTTCTCTCCGGGGTGTGTACTAAGAGGAATTGCTTTATATCTCAAGGTCTTGTGCCAAATGGGCCGCCTCAGGAACTGCCTCAGTTTACACCTTAACCGGCAGCATATAAAAGCAGGCTTTTCCCTGGGTGTGACGGCTCATGCTTGTAATGCCAGCACTTCGGGAGACTTAGGGTGGGGGGATCATTTGAGCCCTGGTGTTTGAGACCAGCCTGGGCAACAGAGTGAGACTCTGAATCTAAAAAAAAAAAAAAAAAAACCAATTAGCTGGGCATGGTGGCACACACTTTGTAGTCCCAGCTACTCAGGAGGCTGAGAGGCCGGATGATCGCTTGAGCCCAGGAATTCAGAGTTGTAGTGAGCTATGATCTGCACTCTGGCCTGGGCGACGGGGGTGCTTTTCCCCACAGAATCGCCCACAAGCTGGTTACAATGGAAGTCGGTGGGTGGCAATGGGACAGGTGGCAGGGAACAGAGGTGAGGAGCCCTGCTGCTGTGCTCTGATGGCAGGAGGGAGGAGAAGGCCAGGTGGCAGCAGGGATGCAGACACCTGTGTTTGTGCAGCTCCCTCCCCTTCCTCCTGCCACCCACCACCAGGATCTGCCTGAACTTGGCCCCTGCTCTCTGTTGCTTTTCTTTGTCTTTACCATCAGGTCTATTTGACTGAAAGAAAGGCGTTGCTTGTTGGTTGATGCTAGGACCTTAAAGAAACTAGGCTAAGAGGGGAAAAGCTATGGTCAAGTAAGATTACAAGAAGAATATTAAAAATAACCTTTTCACAAAGGCAGGTGCTGACTGCCCTGGCAATGGCCGCCTCCCCGCCCGGTGGGTGGCAGGGTTGACGCTGAGTGGAGAAAGCGTGACTCTTGGCCTCAGACAGCACCGGGGGTGGTGAGGGAGGTCTGTGCTAACCCTCCTCTGAGTCACAATCCTAAAGGGAGGGCTTTTATTATCTTGTAGGAAGAAAAGAAGACCAGGGATGCTCGGGAAAAGGTTTGCAGCTGTGGCTTGGATCCCGGCAGCACTTCAGGAAAAATGGCCAAGAGAGTGAGTGAGGCGGCTGGCACCCGGGCCTTCCTGTGCCATTTTGGCGTCAGAGCTGTTTCAGTTTTGCCTTGCTGTCTGCTCCAACCATTGCTCCTATTTCCTGCTGGGAGGGCTCAAAAATGTTGGATTTTTCTGGTAGTTTCCTTGCTGGGCTTCCCCATTCTACCGTGATGGGTAGTCGTGGAAGAGGGAGAAGCTCTCCTCTAAATGATTTGTGGACCCTCTTTACTCTTGATGAATTCCTTGGCCCTTCTGGCTCCTGGAACCAAAGACAAAAGGGCTTCCACTGGGGCCTTAAAAAATGCTTTTCAGCTCCTGTAATGGTGGCACATGGCCAAGGGACAGGATGTCTGCTGATAGAAGGACACAGAATCCTCTAGGGCAGTGCTGGCAGCCACTGGGGGTGTTTGCTGAGATCCCCCAGCACCACCCACCTCCCTGCCTCCTTATAGTCTTTTTTGTACTCTGTGCTGGATGGCAGTCACGGCCAAGGCAGCTACACAAACATGCTTGGACTACTTATTGCATTATTCATGCTGGAAGAACCACAAAGTCAGGCTGGGAGGGGTAAAGTAGAATCGTGTCCCCTGCACATAAAACTGTGCGTCGGTTTACAAAAACAGATGCTGGATTGACACAGCTCTTCTGGAAGGATCCATTCTGTCTAGCCAGGGGCAGCAACACCAATACTGACCTCCAGGAGACTAGAAGAGACGTCCCTCCCACAAGGGCCAAGCAGACACGTTTCTGCGTAGACACGTGCTCACCCCATGGATAGAACGGTGGGAAGCAGTTTCCATTCTAGGTGCTGCAACTATCTCTGACGGGTGTGTGGACGCTCCCTTGGGGGCTCGGCTGGGACTGACCTTATTAGTTCTTGTGCACAGGACCTCGATGAGCACAGATTCATCCGTGCCCAGACCCTTCATAGCTTTCTGCAGCTGCCGGGCGGCATACTCGCTGGGGAGGTCCAGAAGGGCCAAGGCTGTTTTCTCAAAGTTTCCACTCAGCTCACTCTTGAGCACCTCCGCCAGGTCCTGTAGGAAGACAGCGAGAGATGTGACTGGGACTGGCCCAGGACAGAAGAGGGACGGTGTCTGCTCGCACTGTTGCAAGGGCTCAGGGGCAGTAGGATAGCTGCCGTGGACACATGGGGAGTGAGCCGGGCACCTGCTCTTGGCTGCCCGCCCCTCTCCCCCCAAGCCTGGCAGAGAGGCAGAGAGGAGCCCCCCTGCTTAGGCCTGGAGAACTCAAAGATGAATCACAATAACAACAGCATTTGCAGAACATTTTAGGGTTCAGGGAGCTTTCTCAGCCAATCTTCAAGACAGCCCTGCAAAACTGGCAGAAGAGGTCTGGGCCTTATTTCCATTTACTGAACCTCCAGAGAGGAAGGATTTGCCTCCAAACATTTGGCTAGAAAGGACTGAAATGCAGGTCTTTTATCTCGAAGGGGACTAGATAATTTGTCATCCAAATTGGAATGCTTTTAAGCATGAAAGGGGACACTGTTAATAAGTACAGGAGGATGACAGGAATAAACCTGGGAAAACTGACCACCTATGTAGTCATTTCAGTTATCTTGTTAAATCCTGGAAGGGACACACGTAAGAAAGAACTCAGGTAGTGGAAGGGAAGTACATGAAATTCCCCCTGGCACCCTCTTATCACAGGTGAGCTGACTGCCCTCCCCCACCTGTCTCCCTCCAATGAGATGGTTCAACAGGGAAAAGGTCAACGGCGTCAGTCTGACTACAGCTGTCAATGTCCCAACCTAAACGAAGACCTTCATGTAGAGGGGCAGATTGGAGGCCCATTGACCAGCTGGCATTTCAAGGACACAAACTACAGCATCGGGTGGGCCTGGCTCCTCAGCAATGTGGCGTGGTGGCTAAGAACATAGCCACAGTGACTTTGTGACCGTGGAAATGTACTTCATTTCACCAACTGTGAGTTTCCCTCTCTAAAAACTAGGAAGAACAGTAAGACTTATCTCATAGGGTTGTCGGAAGACTTAAATGTGACAATCCATGTGAACACTGAGCACAGGGACTGCAACATTTTAAATGTTCAATAAATGATGTTTTGATAATCCTATTCTGAAAGGAATTTTCCAAGAGGAGGCAAATCAACTGTTTCTCAAATGAACCTCTGAGCTCTGGCCTGGGAGAAAACCCAGAAGATTTTTGTCTGAAGCCCTGGGATCTGCAGTCCTACAAGGGAGCTGTAATCTTACGCCTCCAGCCCTGGCAGCTGTTTCAGCTAGCGCTGCACCTGTGAAGGCAGGCCTGTGGTCAGTGCTGCATGGTGCGGATCCAGCCAGGTGGGCATTATACTGAACCGCAGAGAGGAGAAATCCCAGCTGCCTGCTCTTACAAGCCACAAGCACGAAAACTAATCCTCCTGTGTTTACATTCTGTTTGGACAGAGAAGAGAAGCAGGCTCAGCATATCTCTGTGCTATTCCTGGTTTTCCTGCTAACTTGCTTTGTTATCATGGGATGGTTATTCTCTTTGGAGCTCAGCTGTCATGGGGACTCAGATGTGATAATCCTTAATGTCTTCAAGCTTTGTGATGTTGGGATTCTAGATCATCTCTTTGGCAGTTTCAGCTCTCTGCAACGCAGCTGAGAACCAAAAGGTAAGCAAATGATTGGCAGATGAAGGTGTCACGAGGTTTTGTGCTAGAACATGCCCACTTTATTTTTAGCAGATCCCTTAGGCCCTCGCTTCAAACCCATTTACACTTATTTTAGACTAACAATTAAGAGGCCTTGTATCTGACTTTCCATATTGGTAGGGTGGATATAGACATATGACTTGGGAGGCTGCGAGATTGAAGCATGTTGACAGAGCAGAAAATTCAACTTCATTTCGTTCAATTAAATGCAGGTGAACTGAAGATTCAGTTATTTTCATCGAAAATGACATTGACAAGCCTGATAATGAGGAGAGAAGCAGAGAAACTACAAAAGCAGAGCCATCTGCACCATTTAGTGCATAAGTGACTAGCGCCACTCATGGCATTGGGTCCTCCAGGGGTGGACACTGGCCTTGAAGACCAGAAGACTTGGATGTGAGTCCTGGTTCTTTTTTTCTTGTTTTTAAATTAAGTGTGTGATTTTTACGTAAGTCATTTAGACATATGAGCTTTACTTTTCCTGTCTGTAAAATGGAAATAATCATCCCCATCACAGCTTTTCTTTATTGGTATGTGCTGGCACTATCCTGTTTGATTCTTTCAGCGACAGGAGGAGGGAGGTAAGTTGTCATCTTCATTCCATATGTGAGGAGACCAAGGTCTAAGGAGATTGTTACCTGCTCAATGTCAAGTAAGTAGAAAAACCCATCTGTCTCTCTCCATTTGTACATATAGTGATTGAAACAGTAAATGTTTTATAAATATGGATGAATACAGCAAAATAGTTGATATGCATTTTACA
Source organism: Avahi laniger (assembly GCA_963575035.1). Classification (NCBI taxonomy): domain Eukaryota; kingdom Metazoa; phylum Chordata; class Mammalia; order Primates; family Indriidae; genus Avahi; species Avahi laniger. Next base: position 11,357 of record CAUYSK010010120.1, on the reverse strand, counting down.
TAGTGATAGTCCTAATGACATTAAGAAAAGGTTAAGTCATGTTCATTATATATTAATAAAGAAACAGGGCTGGGCTCAGTGGCTCATGCCTGTAATCCCAACACTTTGGGAGGCCAAGGTGGGAGGATCACTTGGGGCCAGGAATTCAAGACCAGTCTGAGCAAAATATTGAAACTCTGTCTGTCTCTACAAAAACCAAAACCAAAACCAAAACCAAAAACATAATAATAATAAAAAAATAAATTAGCCAGGCATGATGATGCATAGTCTTGGCTACTAGGGAGGCTGAAGCAGGAGGATCACTTGAGCCCAGGAGTTCCAGATTACGGAGAGCTTTGATTGAGCCACTGCACTCTGGGCAGCAGAGTGAGACCCTGTCTCGACGAAGAAGGAGAAGGAGGAGGAGAAGGATAAGAAGGCCTAATGCATATCTGAAACATTCTACACAAAACAGCATCATCAACAAAAATAATGAAAGAAAAAAATGTAAACAAAGAAAAAAGTACGGATGCTTGATGAAATGAGGGTTTACTTTTTAGTTTTCTGTAACAATCACTTATGAAGAAAATATCTTTCCTGAAGATGGCTAAATAAATGAAAAATTCCTGTATAAAGACTCACCTGTGGAAACTGATTTTCAAATCATGGGCCTATCTATAATATATGGAATTAGTCCAAATTGAATGGAAAAAACGATTAAGGGCTTAATACAAAAATGAAGTCAATTCAAAAAATAATGAGTTAAGAGTATTGATTTTATGGGCTATTAAGTTAACAAAACAATTTCAGTTTTTCTGAAGTCAATCAAAGTTTTTAAATGGCTGTTTCAGTTTTCTTCCTGGCTGATTCAATAAAGCTTTACAGGTATCTTGCTGCCTGCGGAACAGAGAGAAAGCAGAGAAGATCAAAGTAAAGGCTGTGTGCACACTTGCCGGGGACCCCTGGAATCACCTTGCCATATGTTGCCTTGTACTTTTGCTTTATTTGTTGCCTTTCATCAGATGTCCTGCTGGATAAGATTTCAATGATCGTTGCTTCATCAGTTCCTAAAGGGCAGGGGAAAGAAACAAAGCCACAGTGAAAAAGGAATAAGATGGAAGTTTATTCTAGTCAGGTCTGAGGCAGCCAGGACTCACAGCTCAAAGGTGGGCAGAGGCTTCCGTGGAACAAAATGGCCTTTGAGCTTTAATGTCTTGTGCTGAAAACTGTATTCTTTTCACTCACTCAGATAAATATCCATGAAGCCTCATGTTGCATGGAGCACACTGCTAGGCATGGTGGTAGAAAGAGGAATGAGTATGGTATGTTCTTTAATTTTATTCTTAGAGAAATGAAAACATATGTCCACACAAACCTTGTACACGAATGTTCATAGCAGCATTATTCATAATTGTCCAAAGGTGGAAACAATCCCAATGTCCATCAACAGATGAACAGGGAAGGAAATTGTGGGGTATCCATACAATGGAATGTTATTATATTTGGCCAGAAAAAAGGAATAAAATATTCATAAATGCTATAATTTGGATGAATCATGAAAACGTTATGCTAAGTGAAAAGCCAATCATGGCAGACCACCTATTATATGATTCCATTTATATGAAAATCCAGAATAGGGAAATTTGTATAAGCAGAATGTAGACTAGTGGCTGGGGGTATGTGGGTGCCTAATGGAATGACAGCTAAAGGACAGGGTTTCTTTTTGAGGTGATGAAAATGTTCTAAAATCGACTGTGGTGATGTCTGCACCTATGTGTGAATATAATAAAAAACGATTGAATCGCACACTTAAATGGGTGAATTATATGGTATGTGGGCTATATCTCAATAAAACTGTTTTAAAAAAATAAAAGAAAAAGTATGACCTGTTCCTTGGCATCTGAGTCCTTACAATTGAGTGGATGAGATTATGATATAGGTCCAAATTGCTACAAAATCAATCCCACCTAAATTCATAAATCTCAGGAGAAAAGTCCTAATTGGGACCACGAAGAATGGTTGTCCCTTTAAAATCCTATTACACCTTTGAGTCGTGCTCTTTCTAAAAAGTGTTTTTTCCTGATGCTCAAAGTAATACACGCTCATTGCAATTTGATCAGCACCGAAAACTATAATGAATAAGAAAGAAGGGAGGAACATCCTGGTTTGAACACGGAAACAGGATTAGAAAGAGGACCCAGGTATTGCCGGCGTGGGAATGAACAAGACTATTTAACCATCGAACCCTAAATTCGATTTCTTCAGGCTGGATTCAAACCATGGCCGCGCCTGCGCCGCGTGGCACTGGGCGAGCGGTTTGCCATGCCAAGCCTGTGTTCTCCCGCTGAGGTGGGAGTAATAGTGCACCAGGCTGCCGCGAGAGCGAAATGAGGGGGCCCAGGCGGGGCCCCGCGGTGGTGCTGAGCGTGCACGGGGAGACCGTGCACACCAGGGACGCGGACGTCTGCGTGCCCGCTGCCTCACGCCGCGCAGGCTCGGGCCGCCCTTCCACGCACTGCTCGCCAGTGACGGAGCGCGCCGGGATCCGAGCATGCGCTCCGCAACCGTAGGCGCTGCAAAGCACGTGAGAGGCCATCTAGTCCAAACTATTATTTTCAGACGGGGAAACTGAGGCACAGCTCAGCGCCTCCTCTCAGCTGCTGCGTGTACCTGTTGTGCAGCATTTGGATTTGTGTGGGCCTTCTCTGTGTGAAACACCTTCCTTCCCTGCTCTCCACCGCTCCTCTGCTCCTGCCGCCTCTCCGCCGCCTTCCTCTCAGCGTCCTTGATTCTCTCTCAGCCCCTTCTTCTCTCACCTGCCCTGTCAACTCCATTTCCAGTTCTCCCTTCTAGTTGCAGTCACTCTTCCTGCAGGTGACTATCACCTTTTTGCTTATGAATCCTAGGTCAGCGCCTCCAGCCCTAACCTTTCCTTCGAGTTCAGATCTTCCTCCCAGCTCGCTGTAGCTGGGATCTCCCCAGGCATTTCAACTTCCGGTGTAGCTAAAACTGAACTCTCTTGGTCTATCCTTAAATCCACTCCCCACCCTGTTCCTCCATCTCTGGGCATGGCATCACGCAAATTGAGAAATCCAAAGTCACATTCGAGGGCCCGCCTTCCATCTCCTTTACTTTCCAATGCCACCAAGCCCCATGTGTCCCACTACCAGACCCCTCTTTCATCTGTCCCTCTTCCTCATTCCTAGTGCTGCTGCCCAACAGGCCTTAAGTGTGTTTAGTCTGCCTGATGCTCCGCTCTGAGTGCCACAGTCCACCCTCGGAAGCATGCACGTGCTCATTTCACTCCATAATTTAAATACCTTTAGTGATTCCTCAGGACTCCTGGAATCAGATCAGAATCCCTTATGGTGGCGTTGAGACTTCCTGAGTTTGGGCTCAAGCTACTCTCTGCATGCGCTGACACAAGGCTCACTCACCCCATCTCAGCCACATTTTTTGGTAGACCAAGTACTTTTATAAACTGTCGAAGGGCTAAGTTTCTGCTTCCTCTGGCCTTCCACAGCATGCTGTGTATTTGTAGATGTCTAGGATCCCTGCAAAGATTATGTCAGATTGCAAGTACCGAAGTTCTGAGCCCAGTGCCTGGGCCCTAGGGAATGGTCACTAAAGGGTGACAGTGCCACTCCCTGCTGCCTGGCCCTGGTTAGTGGGTGAGCCTAGGATGTGGCTGCCACCCAGCTGAGCAGTCAGAATCCTGAATGAACAGGGAATGGGGCTGATGCCTTTGGATTCGTTTTGATGGAGGGGTTGGGAAGAGGAAAAATCCAGGCCGTGGCACTGGGGAAGGGACTGAGGACACCTGGCTGGACATGGGGAGGGGAAGAAAGAGGAATCCTGGCAAAAACTTGAAGTGTTTTGCCTTTACCTCGACTCGCGCACCAGCCCTCAGAGCCATCATTGGAAAGGCAGAGTGGGAACTTAGAAAGAGGCCTGACCAGGGGGTTGAGAGCTGCGCTTTGGTCCTGACGTGGCCACCGGCTTTGTGTCCTTGAACTGTTCACTTACTCTCAAGGGATATTTCCACCCCTATAGTTCGGGGAAGATTTAGCTGTTTGGTTCCAACTGGAGAAGTAGAAAATTCTAGGATGAGCTCACTTACACGCATAGCAGCAGTTAATTGCCTGCGTCATTCTGGTTTGGTTCCAGCACTGTTACTTATGTTGTCCCCCTTCCTTTCCACCTGAAGCTTCACCTCCGTCACATGTATCTAGTTACTCACTCTGTGACATTATTATGATTATTTTTTTAAACTTCCGAGTGCCAGAAATCTCACCTCCAAGGGGATTTCTTTTTCTCGTAAATATCTCTTGCACCTGCCCCTTTCTTTCCATTCGGGCTGCACCTGTCCCCGTCAAAGGCCTCAGCATCGCAGGCCTGGATCCTGGCAGGTGGCAGGAGGACCTCCTACTTGCCTCTCAAATTCTTGTCCTCCCCACCTATCCTCTCCCGGGCCCCCTTTCCACCTGCTCTATAAATGATTCTCGGCTTCTAGAGCAAACAACACGTCCTTTCTCACCTCTGGGTCTTTGCGTGGGCTGTTCCCTCTGCCTGGAGCCCCTTTATCTCCAATCCTCAGCTTCACCCCACTCCTTGTTCAGGACTCAACTCACCGGCCTTTTCTGGGCAGATGAGGCAGCCCTCCCCGGTGTCCCTCACGCTGCCCGTTTTTCCCGTCTCTGCCACGACACACCACAAGTTCCACAGGGGCAGAGTGTTTTGTTCACTGCTATGTCCGCAAAGAAGGCTCTCAGTATTTATCAGATGACTTGCTGAATGTGAGTGCTTAACCACATGCATATACGAATGAATGGATGGATGGATGGATGGACAAGTTTGCCCACCATCGTGAGAGAACTTTGTCTCTGCATTGGTGTGAGTTGCATGTGATACTCAGATGGGCCGTATGTAGCAAGGACTGACAAAAAACATCCTCCCCACTCTGATGCTGTGTACAACCCATAAACTTTGAGTTAATATTTAAAAAATAATGTTTTCTAGATTTTCCTTCCTGAAATAAAAGAAACCAGGGAGCAAAGGGATCCTGAGATGGCCCAGCACAGGCTGGGGGTGGGAGGAGGGCGTGAAAATGATACCAGATTTCCCTCAGGCCCTCTGAGTCCAGGTCTCACGTTTATCCCGGGAGCCCGACCACAAAGCGATTTACTGAACGGTGACCTCACTCTGCATTTCACAATATGTGTGTCATATAAGCAGTTGGTGCTGCTGAGCAGTTTCCTGTAAACATTTACAATGGTTTGAGGCACCAAGGCCAGTCCCCAGGGGTTCTGGGAGAAACTGAAAAATGAGAAAAGAAGGGACTTCAATCCCAACTATGGATCAGACACTGTGATTACACAACAGAGGTCAGGATCAGGTGACAACCAGGTGACAAGCCAACCTCCTTGGTTTTCTGTCCCAGCAGTTTTCTGGGAAGACACTGAGCCTAGATTCAGCAGGACGGAAGCCACAGGGTTTGAAGGCCCCCAGGCGTGAGGGCCAGATAAGGGATCCAGGCGCATGGCAGAGACTCAGCTTTCCCTCAGCTCCAGGTGCCAGCGCCAGCTCCCTCGCTGAGCCCTGAGGCTGCAGCCCCAGCTCCGGTGCCCAGGGCCACTCTCTCCTGCCGACACCGCTGGGTTGCCCAGTCCCCCACAGATGAAGGAATGAGGAGGGGAGAATCTTGCCTGCCTGAGTGGGTCCTCACTCCTCCCTTGTCCTCTGTCTTACCTTCCTGAGGCTGCTGCATCAATTACCACAAACCTGATGGCTTAAAACAACAGCGGTCTATTCCCTGACAATTCTGAAGTCACGGTGTCGGCGGGGCCACACTCCTCCCCAGAGGCTCTGGGGTAGAATCTGTCCCTTGCCTCCCCCAGCCTCAGGTGGCTGCCGGCAGTCAGTCCTTGGTGTTCTTTGATTTGTACCGCATCTCTCTAGTCTCTGCCTCCGTCTTCACGTGGTTTTCTCTGTGTGTGGCCTTCTCTTCTGTTTCTCCTAAGGACACTTGTGGTTGGATTTAAGGACCACCCAAGTAATCCGGGATGATCTCGCCTCAGGATCTTTAACTTAAATGACATCTGCAAAGGCCTTTCCAAATAAGGTCATGTTCACAGGTTCTGGGTGGATATATCTTCTGGGGGCCCCATTCAACCCGATTCGACTTCAGTGATAGAGAACATCACTGAGGCCCACTGGATGTTCATGCTGATCTAACTGGCTTTGTGTGGATTTTGGATCCCAGCATATAGTGGGGGCCACCGGGTGCTGGTCTCAGTGTGGCTTTCCTGTGAGGAGACATTGTTAGCCCCATTTTGCAGATGGGAACACTAAGATCATGGCACCAGTAAGTGGCAGAACAGGGGCTGAAGTTCATGCCCATGCCTGGCATGTGGAGAGTGCTGGGCCAACTGTCACGATCTGAGTTCTAGGCCTGGTTCGGCTTCTCTGCAGCTGGAGCAGCGTAGCTTAACCTCCGTGCATCTCAGATGGGCCTGCCCTGCCCCACAAAGGGTGGTCCCAGGACCTGCAGCATCAGCATTGCCTGGGAGCCTATTGGAAATGCAGAATCTCAACACCCTCCTCCCACAGGCTAAGGCATAATTTGCATATTAGTAAGACCCCCCTGAAGACTCAAAGGTGTGGACTACCGGCTAATCTTTTACCTCTAGAGCCTGTTTCAGCAACACTGTGAGGGAGAATGGCAAACGTTCTTTTACATTTCAGAGAGCAAGAATGGACATGGGGTGCACAACACTCTCAGGATCAGGGCATTTTCTCCAGTGGGGCCCTGCTAGGACCATCCAACAGGAGGCAGGTAGAGGCCGAGACTGGTGGTGCAGTGCCTGGGAGAGCAGAGGGGACAGAGCCCCGAGAGGAAGGGCTGCCCAGGAGTGCCCATGGCAGGGAAAGGTCGTGGGGCTGTCCTGGGTTGCTCAAGACCCAGACCAAGCATGGACTTAGGATACCAAGAATGCAGGGATGCAAAAAACAAACAAACTAAAAAAAAAACAAAAAAAAAAACAAAAAAAAAAAGAAAAGAAAAGAAAGGAAAAAATCAAGAAATCTGCCTGTTTCGTGTCATTTGAAAAAATAAAATTATTTTATGGTATGACATTATTATCTTGACTTGCATAGGTGATGAGTGGGCAGGGAGTATACAGGATATTTTACAACACCTCATTACTAATTTTTATGTTGATTACCTTATGAAGTGATATTTTTGATGCAGTATTGGATTAACTAAAATACATTATTAAAATAATGAATTTCACTTGTTTTTTCTTCCTTTAAAATTTGGCTTCTCAAAAATTTAAAATCATCTGTGTGGCTCACTTCTGTGGCTATTGGACAGTGTAGCCCTAAACATTTAAATCCAGCCCTGGCTCGGCTGGTGCATCAGTGACACCGATGCGTATCCTTGCAGACAATGCTTACCAACAATGCAATTTTGCTTCAGCTTGTACTTATTAATAGAGGGTGGGATTCTAGATCTTCAACCAAATCAGTGTTCTCCAAGGCAGTCCTAGTTTCCAATTGCCCACCTCTCATTTCCTAATGCTGTGAACTTGGGCAAGATATTTAACCTCTGAGTCTTGGCATTCTCATCTGTTAAGTCGTTATAACACCAACTTTGGAGGGTTGTTGGGAAGATTTAACAAAATGATGTGTGTGCAGCATCTAGCTTAGCACTTGGCATAGAGAAGGTGATCTACACAGTAACCAGTACAACACTGGTTCCATATCGTGGCCACATCCCAAAGGTGGCAAGAATGCGGTGTGACTTTGGCATTCAGTAGGTGCTCAATCTGTGCTTATTGAACTAAATTTGTATGGTGGCTACAAACACAGGGATTCATCACTAATCACAGCTGAATCATTCCCACACCCACCTGGGCTCTTGTTTTCATCCCACGTCCAGGTGTCAGGACCTTATGTAAAGGCAGCAAGCAGGGAAGCCTCACCTGGAAGGCACCTGGGAGGCTGGTTCAGCCATAACATCCTGCCAGGTCCACGCAAAGCCTGCCTCCTGGTGGCATGGTCCGAATATGACATTAGCCAAGTCAGGGTGTGAACGGGCCCTCTGATGCCCCCAAATAAGCACCTGTTTGTCATCTTTCATTTCCATCTCCTTCCCTTTCCCTCCTCTCTCTCCCTCCATTCTCTCTCCTCTTTCTCTCCCTCCCTCTCTTTCTCTCTCTGTGATTTATCCAAGAACACTTACTATGTAGAAATACCGTCTGCCTCTCCCCACCAGATCTTCCCCCATCCCTGAGACTTCTCAACATCTCCTGGGCAAGGCAGCTATTCTACGGTTGGATAAGTTTTTTATATTAAAGCAAACTATGTCTCCTTGGAACTTCCACCATGGATCCTAGTTTTTTCTTCTGGAGTCACACAAATTTATGGCCATATTTTGCCATGACATCCATTCCTAGGAGAGTAAATCTCCACTAATTTACTTCTAAGTAAAAAAACTATCACTTGTTTTCACAAAACATTATGCCAAGTGAAAGAAGCCACAAAAGACCAAATATTGTATGATTCTGTTTATATGAAAAGTCCAGAACAGGCAAATCCTTGAGACCAGAAGTAAATGGCTTAGTGATTGCCTGGGGCTGAAGGGCTCCCAATGGGTGCAGGTTTCTTTTTGGGGAGATGAAAATGTTCTGGAATTAGTGATGATGGTTGCACAACCCTGTGAATAAACTAAAACTCTGACTTGCACATTACAAAGGGGCGAATTTTACAGTGTGTGAATTATATCACGATAAGCAAAGGAATAATTCAATAAAACATCCTGTGGACTCAAATGGCTGCTCCCAGCTGTCAATAGCACTGGGCACTGTCTTCTCAGCTCCATCCCCGCCCTCTCCAGAATGACAGCTGCGCAGCTGAGGTGGCCTCGTCGGGATCTAAATTGGTGGCATTTAGAGTGGTGACAGGAGTAGGTTCAAGCCCAGTGTTCCCCACTTGCTGGATTTGTGACTTGGAGTATGTTACTGAACTTCTCAGGGCCTCAGTTTCCTCATCTGAAAAATGGATTTAACTTAACGGAGAATAACTTAATGAGATTTTGTATTTAAAGTGCTTAGCCCAATACCTGAAATCTTTGTTTCTCAATAAATATAAAAAAGAAAATTCAGGAATTTAACCAACCTTGCCTTGACCCCTCTATCCCCTTCAATGACCTCACTTGCTTGTTCTTTTAGAAACCCTGATCCCCAAAGCCAGGGTCAATCTAACCTCCATTTCTCCTCTCCTTCCTTCAGGCAGGAGAAAATCACACAGCCACGTGGGCTGGAGCCATGGGAAGTTGTGGTCTCCCTACTCAGCGGGGCTCTGTCATGGATCAGCAGTCTTTTGCTGGTCATGTCCCCTTCTCTGTCACCCTACTCAAGAGTGATTCCGAACCACCACTCAGGCCTCTACTGCACGGGCAAGCCCTTGTCTTCAGTAGACAACCTTGCCTCCCACCCACTGAGCAATGTCAGGTCCCCAGCACCTTCAGCTCTGCCCCACAACACCTGTGCCAGTATTGATATCACAGTCCCTCTCTCCTGCTCCCATTCAAGGTAAATCCTTCTATCTGTGCTTTGCATCCCACCCTCTGCCAGGCCTCGGGGACTAGAATCTCGTTTTCTGAGAGGACTCCTTGGGTCCCAGAGCCTCTCTTCATGGCTGTAACCTAGATGCTTTCTCCCTTGCCCCACCTTGGTCCTGGGTTCACCTTACTCCTGACCTCTCACTGAGTCCTCAGCTCTTGGCCACGCACTGGCCCTTAGGCCTGGGTGTAAACAGCCTCTCTGGTTTTGACTCTTGATCTTGGCCACAATTTTGCACACACCAGATCTACTTCTAGATGCCACTCCCAGGTCCCTAATGCAGCTCACATCAGACCCGGCTTCCCACCACTTCCCATGAAAGGGGCAAGGGGTTTGGATGGCACTAGAATTGCAGGAATCGTACTTCTCATGAAGTTTCCCTTGCCTTGAGGCCAAGTTAAATGTCACAATACCCAACTTCTGTTACATAGGATGCTGAAAAGTAATAGGGTCTGATTATAATTTCTGGAACTTTAATAAAGAGATCATTAGAAGTGATCGACTTGAGCTAGCTTGCAATACACAAGATAAGTAGGAGGTTGTCTTCCTAACATCATGGGGAAGTTGGACATGAGATCAAACCTAATCAACTTCAAACGTAAATTAGCAAACAAAATATCTCTCGTACCCATTCCTTTGCAGGCTTTGTTCAGCTTTTTGACATCTCGATCCACATCAAAACCCTGGTGATTTCTTGCTTTGGCCTGGAGAAAATAATTGAAAAGGTGAAATGACAATATAGGCATTCTTAAATTATTTCTGGCTAAAATTGGTAGCTAACTGGAAGACCACGTGGTCATCCAAACAAGGGAGCAGCTGACACTTTACGCATGGGCACATGTGGAAATCAGCTGGGGAAACGCTGGCCCTAGAGAGGTGACTGGTACTCCTTGGGGCCAGCTGGCCTTGGATGGCCACAGGAGAATGGTCTCCTCTGTTCCCAAGACAATCGTTCAGGCCAACTCTGCGATGAGCGATTTTCATATCAACCCCGCCTTTGTGTGTCTGTCTCTGAAACAGAGAATAACACTGTGTGCTAATGTCCTGGAGTGCTGCTTCTCTCTTTTTGCCACAAGACCCAGCTATGTCTAAGGAGCAGGCTTTGCTGGCCAGACACTGAAGGTTCTAGGATCTTACTACAGATTTGTTTGGCAACCTGGATCTTTGCCATCCATAAGACGAGAGACATGGATTGGTTTGTCAGAGATGCTATATGAACCAGCAAGAGCACAGCTTTTGGTTTTTTAGTGCTCTTGGGGAGGGAAATCCTGATTATGTATGAGGCAGAGCTGTTTCCCACACTTCATTCATTGGCATAACACACGCACTAATTTGTCCACAATTACCTATGTCTATAGTATTATTTGCTTATTATTTTTCTTTCAACTGACCTTTGTTTTTACTTAAAGTTTTTTTAAAAAGGAAACTTTCAATGAACACTAAAATAGAAAGCCAATATTGCTTGCATAAACAGAAGGTAACCATAAAAATAAATACATCACGACTATTACAAAAATTCAAAGATGTGAGATAAATTGCAGTTATGCAGCTAGTAGCCTTGAATATACCCTGAGTTTTCCTAGCTGTTTGCCTTCCCTCTTGGAGCTTCTCCTTGGTGACATGTATCCGTATATTTCCCATCCTTCGATGAAGGCTGGTTTAGGAGGTACAGCCAGTACCACCCAATTCCACTCTCCTGCCTTTCATTTCCTTGGGTGCTAGTGGGAGTGAGCAGTAAACCACACACGGCATGGC
>CAUYSK010010116.1:0-33007 GCA_963575035.1 Avahi laniger | reverse complement strand
CAAGAGCAGAAGAAAGGGATCCATTTGTACTCGCCATCAAATTGGTACTAACTGATCAACACTAGGGTGATCACATGGCAGAAATACTCTCCAGGGATTAGGGGGATGGGGGACGAATCTACAACTAAAGGACACGGGGAGCTCTAAAGGGAGGGAAGGGCATGCCTTTAACCTGCATTTGGGTGAGGCAAAGACATAAAGTGTAACTAGAATGTTTGTACCCTCACAATACCTTGGAATAATAATATAAAAAATAAAAAAAATAAATAAATAAATAAAAGACCTAAACTAAACCTCAAGGTCTATCATTTTTTTCATAACAAATCAAACTATTTTTTATAAAAACAAATGTTGAACATGAGCAATGCCGTCCCATGGTCATAATCTTAACATGTGCTAACTCTTTTAGAGTACCCTACTCTTCCTTAGCTTTTATTTGTACACAGAACAATTGGATTTCTGATACAAACATCTCAACAGCAACTACCTTTTCCTGAATTACCTCTTTCTGTTTTTTTCACTATTTTAATGCTTGGCTATCAAAATTGTCCAATTCTTTTGAGTTCTTCAGACATTTTTAGTGATACATTAAAGTTAAAATAAGAACCCAGGTGAGCTTACCACAAACTCTCTTGTCTCCCTGAGTGAACGTCAAAATATACATCCAATGCAACAGAAATTCTGTTGCTGAGTCAGAGATAGCTTGACTTCTGTGATTTACCTTAATTTTTTTGTTCGTTTTAGTTTATACCACTGGTCTTTGAACTTTAATATATATTAAAATTACCTGTAGACCTTGTTAAAACAAAAATAGGTGAGCCTCAACCCTGGGGTTTGAACCCCCAAATTTGCTTTTTAGCAAGTTTCCAGATGATGCTGATTGGGGAAAACAACTCTTTCAAAGCCACCAACTTAGATGATTACAGAATTTTACAGAATTCACTTATAGCGTAAACTCTATACTAGCTGCTTTTGGTCAAATGATTCTTAGGAAAAGTTCACAGCAGTAATCAAAATCCAAATTTGAGGATTAATATTTTTCTATTTTTTCAGTCTTCTTTCTACAGCCCTGCTGGCAGGATATTAAAAGATATTCAGCCCTGTCATGAACAGAGACACATCAAGGAGCTTACTATTTCAATAAAAGTGGAATCGGTGTTGTGCACAGTGCTTTGGTCAAAGATTAACAGCCAGAAGACAGCTATTATCACCTTTTGGCAATAAAGAAATACATGTGCTAGTAGTTTAAGGGACATTGCCAGAGTCTTTTAAAAAATTTCATGTGCTGTTTAGAAGAGGACCCGATCAGCATTCCTAGTTTCTGATTTGTGGTAATCACAGGGTAATGCTGCTTGTTCCTGGATGCCAAAAAATTCTTCTAATGTCTTCATTTTTATACTTAAAAGTTATTGTTTAGGGAAAACTCTGTTTTTAAATTATGAATTTTAATGGTAAATTTTATCTAACACAGAAAAATAAAATATTTAAAAATGTTTGCCACACATATTATTAGAAATAGATAACAAAAATGTGATTAAGTATAATACTCGCTTGGATGAAAACTACAAATACACAGGGGCTTTCAATAAACAATAAAAAGGGAACAAATGGATCTTCACAGAGTATTAGCCAAGCAACAGCCTGGGGGCCTAAAGACCTCACATCTCGTTGCCAACTCTACCTCCAGGGAGCTGTTAGCAAAGTCAGACAATCTCTCTGGACATAGGGCTCCTCATCTGTAAAAGAAGAAATATTGGAATAGAAAAGCTCTATATTCATTCATGATCTAAAGATTACAGTTCACAAAGCAATCTAGCACAATTTTATTTCTTTTACTCTTCATTATTTTATTCATTTAACTGAAGATAGCAATTAATCTCAGATAAAAAGCAAATTTTAAAAATGTATTATTTTTGCCATATACTTTAAAAACAGAGATTCACTTCTGCAGCACAATGATTGCTTCCAAAGTGAATGTTATAATCAAAAGCAAACAAACAAGTGAACGAATTGCACACTATATGACTGATAGGGAATAAATGTATAATATTTTAAAGAACCCTCCATGAGTTATTACTGTTGTTTGTTAACATTTAGGGACTAATTTTTCTTCCTAGTAAACCCTCAGACTCTCTTTTAAAATGTTGCCTTGCCTTTCATCTCTCTCGCTCTCATTCTCACTCTCTCCCATACACATACATATGTGTTTTTTGTTTTCCTCCATTATGTCAACTTCAAAATAATTATGCAAAAATGTTTAAACCAAAATTATAGTCAAGGTCTGATTGCATCCCCAGAAACAACTCCAGCTGCTAAATTTAGACATCTAGGTAAACTTCAATAAAAGATGCTCACCAGGAGTCAAATAGCTCAAATATTTATTAAGGATATAACATCACCATTATATAAATATGAGGTACTGCTTCAAAATAATATATTTTAAATATGTTTCATAAAAACCGTGAAATTGTACTAGCATTTGAACAGATACATTAACATTCCATTACATTTTTATTTTCAGAGTAGAGTATCTATTTAACTCTAAGCCTTAAATAATCACTAATGTTTTTCATTTAAAAAAGGTTTTTCAAACTAAATATCAGTCACAGATCTTGTTATTATGAAGTATAAAAATAAGCAAAATAAATGACTTCAAAATACTCACCACCCTTCACTGATTTGTACCACTTGGATGCCTGTTGGCCAACATCATTACACTACTGAAAGTAATAAACCTAGATCAGAGTATTCAGCCAACATTATTACCAGGGGAAAAAAATAAAACCATCTGATGAAAATTCCTCTCTACTTACCATTCATTACATTTGCTATTGTGAACATTTTTACTCTATGAAAGAGTTTAGATTTTATAAACCAGACACACTGGCAACCTGAAGGTTGCTACCACGACCTTTTGTGGCTACCACGCCATTGTAAAAACTGGCAGGAGGGTTAATTGAAGTAAAGGATTTAAAGGAAGATTGCATCATTCTTAGTACATTAAGATCAAAATATAGTAATAGTATTGATTTACTTTTATAGGTGAATGATGTATATTCCATAAACTATATATTTGACTTAGATTTTCATTGTTCCTTTTATGGATTACAAATTTAGCAATTATCATGCTAAGGGGTAGGACAAGTTCCAGCTGGGGTTTTTTTTGTCCCATCCTTCACTGAATGAAACAACCTAATGAGGCAGTTTTGTCTCTCTCCCTGTGTGATCCCTGCAGGCCAGTGATTATACAGAGAGGCATGTTCTCACGGGTAGAGAATGCAACAGGCAGGGCTCTGCCTGCTGTCTTCCCCAGAGAGCATACGACATGCTCAGATGTTCCCGTGTTTCATTATAGCAGCAATGCCAAACGTTTTTGGCACTAGGGACTTTTTTCCTGGAAGACAATTTTTCCACAGAATGGGGAGAAGGGGATGGTCTCAGAATGATTCAAGCACATTATATTTATTGTTCAGTCAAACCTCTCTGCTAATGATAATCTGTATTTGCAGCCATTCCCCAGTGCTGGCATCACCAACTCAGCTCCACCTCAGATCATCAGGCATTAGATTCTCATAAGGAGCTCACAACCTAGATCCCTCGCATATGCAGTTTACAGTAGGGTTCATACTCCTATGGGAATCTAATGTCGCAGCTGATCTGACAGGAGGCGGAGCTTATGCGGTGATGCAAGTGATGGGGAGCGGCTGTAAATCCAGATGAAGCTTCGCTCCGTTGCCGACCGCTCACTTCCTGCTGTGCGGCCCGGTTCCTGACAGGCCACAGACCGATACCTGTCTGCAGTCTGGGAGTTGAGGACGGCAGCATTATAAGACAGCCTACCTCCTACATAAACTGCAGTTACTTGTAAATCCATCTACACTAGCAACTGAAAGGTGTCATTCTAGACGATGAAATGTGAAACTATTAAAAATCAGGTTTTTGAAGGTTACTTAGTGATGGAAAAATTCCTAAAATATAAGGTAAAATAAAAACTGTATGCTATTAATTTTTATAAGTATAATCCTAATTATTTCCCAAAAATGCCTACCAAAAGATAGAAAGAAATACATAAAGATGGTATATGTAGTTTTCATTGTTTACATATTATAATAGATTTTAAGCTTTTTTTCTACTTTGTTCCTAGTATTTTTAAAATTATTTTTATAAAAGTAAGCATTTTTAAAGCATCATCATAAAAGAAATGATCTCTGGAGGAGCCAGTGGAAGCAAAGGACCAAATGCTTCCTCACTTACATTCATGGAGAATTTGTGCCTGGCTTGACCTTTTCAAAGTGAGGAGAAACTCTGAATATGCAAGGAGGAAGTGTGTGTCAAGAAATCTAGGTTTTCCAATTTGTAATTTTAAAAAGTAAATATTAATTTTAAAACCAAAAAAAAAAAGAAATGGACATATATATAAAGCAGAAGAAGAAGAGAGAAGAAGAAGCAGACAAGGTGATACTTTCGTAAGTATTCATGGTGTTCCAGAGCTGAAATTTATGTCTACCAATTAAGTATTAGCATGAGTTAAGATATGATGATACCAGACACCAAGTGAAATTGATATTTAAAATTGATATTTCTTGACAAGCTACTACATTAAACAAGCTAATACTAAAAGTGCTATTAAATAATCAAGGCTTGTTTGTTTTGAGCCCAACAGCTTTCACTTTCCTTCACTTTTCAAGTTCTTTCAAAATTACAAAATGGAATTAAAAGAGCAACTTAATTACTGACATCTTTCAGTTCAAATATCTACCAATGAATGTTATATAAGAAAAAAACACTTTTTACCAGACAATAACTGTGTAAAATATATTGATTGTTATTAATTCTGTTTTTAAGAGTAGGATTTATTATAAGGTTTTGTGAAATGTTCTGATACGCAGTTCTCGTCAATGACTAGGGTAAAGAGATTTATGTGAAATATAGGATAACACAACCACTTATAAAGATAGCAAAATTACAAAACCCCTATCTCTATGCCCAGATTTTAAAAGAAAAGATCTATTTGATTAAAATTCAACTTAAATTTGTCTGAAATATAACATAATGGATTCAGGTACATTCTAACTTCTCTTCCAAAGAAGGAAAAGTGTTGAACTAATATTTACGAAATAAATGGTCTAGGTTATCACCAACTGCATTTTCAAAGAGACATATTCATGAAGTTATTCTAAAGTTAGAAATCTATTAAGTTTTTAAATATTATTAGAATTCATAAACCAACTCAGCCCAGCTTAATTTTTAAAATCCCATAAATTATCTATTTAAGGTACGTCCCAATCTTACCCCACTAGATTATAGCCTTATTTCCTGTCACCCATCATTCTAGGAAATAGAGTAAGAAAGTTTCTACAGAATTCAAATCTTTAGAGTTTTAAGGGGTTTAGGGTTCTTGCATAAAGATAATGTCTCCATAAACAAAAAAGCAAAACTATAAACAATCACATGCGTGCTTTAGAAATTGAGCTTTTAGAAGTAACTTAAAAAACATATTCACAAGATATCAGGCTCTAATAGCTGTCTCAGAATTAAACTAACTTAAGTTTAAACACAGATACACAATCCTTTTTCCCTTGAAGCTTTAGACACAAGTATAAAGAGTGCACAAAGAAAATCAAGCTTCCAGTTTTAACCCAGACTTCAGCTTGGAGGTAATATCCAAAATAATGAGGGCTTAGGTTTAACTAAACTTATAATTCTGACTTCAAATTTGCTACTTAGATGAAAACCTCTTGAGAATAAAAACTATGTCTGCCTCAATTATCACTCCATCTATAGCTATAAGCATAGTGCTCAATAAGTATTTCCTAAATAAATTCACTCATTTCAATTCAATTCACACTTACTAAATATCTACTCTGTGATAAGCAATGGTGATATAAAAGTGAACAAAAGATGCATCTCAGCTCCCTTGCAGTTGTTTTGGCCTCCATTTCCACATCTGTTAAAAAATAATATATATATATATATATATATATAAAAACATACTGGACTGAGTGATTCCTAATGTTCTTTCCTACTCTAAAATTCTATAATTCCCTTACCTTAAGTATTAATTATTTATCTTTCAGAAATATTCAAAGCCACATGATTATCAGTTTTAAGTAGTCTGTATCAATGGTAACGATCAGTGGTAGTACAGGATAGTGGTCTAAAAGTATGGGAATTGAAGTTATATAGTCTTGAGTCTAATCAGAAGAGAGAAATCACACAGTAATTTAAACACAAAAACTTTAATATAATGAATTATTAATTAGAATAAGTGATCAGAATAAGGACAGATTGGCTAGTAAGAAGTACAAAGAAACCTAAAATATAACATATACACCAATAGCAGATATACAGAGCAGGCAATACCCCCAAGGCTGAGATAGAATATTCTAGGATGATCCCTCCCTTACCTCTCTGGCTGAGATATTAACCTTTTAGGACAGGGCATAGCCATGACTCATTGAATGGTGGAGAATTTGCTGAGATGCCTGGCTTGTAGAACTTGTTGGGAATCCGTACTACAGAGTTCCTATGAAAGCTGTTCACTGGGAGGTGCTTCTCACTACAAGTGAAAGCTACTGGCCACTGGGGGTGGCTGGCTGCTGTACACCGCAGGGACCAGGTGCTGGGGAAGTTGCTCACCAAGCAGGAGCTGCAGGAGCCAAGCAATGAAGAAACCGTTCATGCTGTGGGAGCCTACTGATTGAACACTCCAAAGCCAGAAAACAAATCCTTTCCTCCCACATTGTCTCTCCATCACTCTGTGCTGACAACACTTAACATTTTACCAGTTGGCAAAGGGACCAGATCTGTTTTCACAGAGCAGACAAGGATAAACTTCAGTTTGGAGCTGAGTGGTAATAAACAGCTAAGGAGCACAGTCTACGCCTGTGACTCTCAGTTTCATATATTCCCTGCTACTCACATTTGGACTCCCATACAACAACAGAACAACTTTACATCACTACATAACACTGTATCATTATTCTTTTTAAAAAACAATATTTTACTCTTCTCTAAAAATAAGTAGTCCAAAAAGTCATTGTATCCCTCACTGGATATATTAATTGCTTCTGAAATTCAGCAATAGTTCCACTGAATATTTCATTACATGAAGCTTAAATTTTAATTTTAACTACCAATATCATGTATATAACATAAAGGAGGGATGAATAAAACGATTAATAAACATATATAACGTATATACACAATAAATACATAAATGTATATCTATTCAAATAAAATATGTAAATCTTCTATAGTCCTCATTTCTATAATTGGTCGTAAGAGTTTAATTAATATCCTTGACTTTCTTCTGTCATTAGCCATTGGATCTTATCTTTACCATTAGCCAGAACCTTAGTTAGCTAGGGTTTGAGTGACCCAGCCCTTCATTGCCAAAGAATATGAGTTCTCAGTTGCCTCATCTTTTTACCTCTGGTAAGTTCTTAAACTCTTGTAACCTCATTTATAAAAATAGCCACAAAGATAGCTAGTTCTCACCTTGAAACTTTGTGGTAAGGATTAAATGAGTTAAAACATGATGAGTTCCTAGTACATAGTAGATATTTTGAAAGTCTGACTATATGTTGTCTCTATCAGTTCTTCCTCTCATAATAAAGGTAGCAGGAGACAAGTTGGAAGTCTTATATGTTAAGCAATATTTTCCTTTTGACATCCAAAATAATTTTAAGAGTAAGCTTTTAGACACGCTTATGTCATAGTCTCTATGTCTGAGTCTTATTTAAAAGGTTTCAGATTAAATGCTATCTCTGAAAGGTAGAATTTGTCCAAAATCGGTTGAAGGGAGATTATTTTTCCTTTCTTTATTCACTTCTGTAGTATTTGTCACTACAAATATCCATGATTTTTGTTCTAATCTCATGTCTGAAAATTCTTAGATCTATCATCTAAAATGAATCACTTTAACTATGTACTTCTTTTCTCATCTACAAAAAAAAAAAAAAATAGAAGAGATGCTCTCTAAATTTTCTCCCAATTCTAGTATGATTCTGTTTCTACAAATTCAGAGCCCTGTCCATGGTATACTTTGCATATCATAAACAAGCATATCTTTAGTTAATGTAAAGAGCACAATATTTGGACTAGAACAATAGCAATTCAAATGCTATCATTTACAAAATGTATGAATTTAAGTCAGTTGCTTCACTTCTGAGCCTCAGTTTTTTCATCTGTAAAATAGAAAAAATAAGACCTCATGCACATTAACATGCAATAGGAGTTCAATAAATTCTAGCTGTGCTACTTAAATCAAACATATGTCTGTGCTGGTTCTAAGTCATATCATCACTAAATTATGATCCCAAATAAAAGAGAGAGAGAAATAGAAAGAGAGAGAGAGAAATAGGGAGAGAGAGAGAGAAATGAAAGAAGAAAAGAAGGAAGGAAGAAAGGAAGGAAGGAAGGAAAGAAGGAAGGAGAATCTCTAGTTAAATCATGGCCTATTATCTTTGCAGATGCATTCCAGTTTCAGAGATGGTAAAGTGTAGAGGGAAAATATGTTTTCAAAAATTAGTGATATTAGGCATTACTTTGAAACTTTGCAGTAAGGATTAAATGAGTTAAAACATGATGAGCTCCTAGTACATAGTAGCACATTGTTATGCACTGAAAGTACATCATTCTGGTTGACAAGATGACTCAGCAATCATTTTTCATATTCAATTCCAGTAATCAAAATAGTCAATCAACTTTACAGAATATGAAAAGGAAAGAGCATGTACTATGTGTTCTTTACGAAAGGGTAGGGTCAGGGTGTTTTTTAATGATTTAATGATTCAGTGCCTACTATGTTAAAGACAGGATGTTAGATGGCGAAGATGTAACAGTGATCTTAAAAAACAAACAAAAAAAACCACACCAAAATCTCGTTCATATTGGAGTACAGAGCTTGGAAAGAAAGAAAAGCATTAATATAATTTGGTGAGGATAATGAGTAAAGGAGGAAGTATTTGATAAATGAAAACAAGAGAATACTGCACTTTATTTTTTTCTTAAAAAAGAACATTTAACTCCCCAAAATGTGAATGTTTTTGAGTACCTAATCCGGAAAATTTTACACGTATAAAATAAAAGTATCATAAGATGAATCAATGTGAAGCAAATGACGCAGTGACCTGAAGCAAGGTGCCCTTAGGATTAGAGTAAGAAGTCCAGAATATTTTAAGGAAAGAAGTAAGGAGTGACAACATTATTTTACCAAGCCTGATTAATGTACAGACTTACTGTCTTCAAGACTCTGAAGTTTTGTTTCCTTGCTTAGACAAACAAAAATGTACGAAGAAAAATAGATTTACTAGTCCAGAAACAAAAAACGGCTGAAGGTGAGTTCATAGAACAAGTTGCCAATTTGGAAACAAAAATGACACACTTTAAGGTTTTACTGTCATGTCACTCAGGATGAAGCAGATATTCTGTGTTGTTGCAGAGGGAATATATCTTTTCTTCACCCATCCTAGGTTCATGACTGAGACCTCTATAAGAAAAGAAAAATAAACAAGAGAAATACATACATATTTATTTAATGTGAACTTTACATAATGGCGAAGACATTATGAGAAAATGAAGATCCAAAGAAATGTGTAAACCTGTATATTTTTTATGCTAGGTTTGATGAAGAAGTAGACAGTCATAGAGAAGTATAACTGGATACAAAATTATAATCCAAGAGTAACAAATTGAAAAAAAAATAGCAACACTTTTTGTTCAAATTCTTCTGTGTCCCTGTGTCTTCTGGTCAAAGAATGTTCTTTTCCTCCAGGTGTAGGTAGGTCACCTATAGAATGGACACCTTATGATCTACTTTAGAAAAGGTCATAAAATCTTTCCTGGGTTTAATGACCTGCTTCTTAGGAGAAAGGCAGAGGGAAGATGAGAGTGACCTTCCTGCTTCAGGTGTTTTCTAAATTGCTAAGGTAACATATCTGGGGGTAGTGTGACCTGAATCCCATCACTAGCTAATAGTGTTTATGATAATACTGGACTAGCAACAGGGCCAAAAGGCATTTAGCAATGATTTATTAAAAGCATTCCTTTTACATCTACCTGAGCGGGAAAATAATATATTATTTTTTTTCTTTTACTTTTATAAATTACTTTGTTCTAGTTTCAAGGCTGTTTTAAATAGGCATTTTGCTTAGTGTTTTTCATGACAAAGCAAGTATTGAAAAAACTAATGACAAATATAAAAAAAGAGACTTCTATAGGTAATTTTGCCAACTCTTTTCTCTCCAGAGAGCTTCACAGACAGAGGGGTTTTAGCATAAAATTGTATAGACTTTCACAAAAAGAAATTCTCCATTCCAAGTAATCTATTTGGTATTTCTACATGTTGCTAAATGCCATGCATGTGTTTCAAATTACATGAACACTGGAAATCGATACGCAATATACTCTGCCTTCTGGACCCATTTGGATTAACTTAAAGAAGCATTCAGTCAGCTATGAAGTTCTGGATTTCACTGGTGACAAATTTATACCATTTAACAATAATTTTGCAACAGCCAAAAAAGGAAAAAAAAAGAGTTCAGTTTTATATACTGTATGGTGTAAGTAAATGAAAATAAATATCTAGATATTTATATTAACAATAATTTGCCCAATAATGACTACTTTGCTGTTTCTTCTTCTGGTTTTTTCCCTATGCATCTCTGCACATAAGTCTTAATTTCCTAATCTTTCCTCACTCTTGTTTCCATCTACACTGTTTAGCACTTGCTAAATAGTTATAATTTATTGTTGGTTAGAAAGGAAAATAGAAAAATAGAATGCCATATGTGTATAACTAATAAAGCATTATGACAACGTAAATATTATTTCCTACCTATTTATTATCTTAAAATAAAATTACATCAAAAAGAAAATAAAATTTCAGAGGTCCAAGACAAAGAGGTATTTCAAAATTTAAACAATGTAGAAGAGCAATTTCAGAAGCATAGACTGAATTACTAGACTCACCTAAGTTACAGAATACAGAACTGAATTAAGCATGTGAATGACAAGAGCTATAGTTTTTTGATAATATTGATCTTACTCATGGAAAGGGAGTTACAGATAAGACATATAAAACAAAATGATAACAACAACACATTTCACATCCTAAGTCCAAAAAGAAAAAATAAAAGACAGAACGATACACAATTATAGAATAATCTCATCCTAATAAATGCCAATCAAAGAAAAGTAGATATATGGGAAAATAAAAACCTAGGTGGAGTTTATAGAATTCAGAATTTGCACTGCAACTATACATTTTAGTATCTAATCTTGCCACAGAAGAATTTTTATCACCTGAATTTTTTACTTATGAAAAAAATGTACTTAGAATTTTCTGGTTAAGCATTATGAATTTAACACCTGTATTTATGTTTCTTCCATCTCAAACACCATAAAAATTGTAGTAATTAAAATTAAATAAATAAAGATAACCTCACAAAGTCAAAGAAAACCAGGGCAATGTAGAGTAGAGATGTTAATTTTGGAAACTGGAAGGCAAGTAGCCAGTTCTTACTGTTTAGAAGACCTGTGTGGCAAAGGCCTGTGTGTGAGGAGGGATTAACAACAAGAATCTAGCAGATTCACGGGACAAGAGCCTGAGGAATGGGAAGGATCAGCTACTTCAAGGAAGATGGAAGGCAGAGCAGAAAGCAGGATGAGTGATTCAGAGTCTTTAAAAGAACTGCTATGTCATCTTTTCACATTCCAACCAGCCAAGCAATTATCTTTCTCCTGCTTATGTTAAAGATGAAGGGGTTATCTCTGGATCAAACAATAGAGGAACTCCTATAAGAATATGAAGCACAAACTAGGGAAGAAGTATTTAAGATACTAAAAATGGGGTTTAAGTGAAAACATTGAATCTAATTTCCCATCCTGGTGCTTGGACTACTAGCATTCAGGTTTTTGTCTCCCAGGCAGGAGATGGAAGAAAAAAACAGATTCCCCCCACCCCAAAATCTAACTGATATAATGCACTGTAGGGTCTACAATGGAGAAACCCTCCAAGCACAATTAAAAAGCCTGAGTTCTCCCATGAGTAAAACCCACCAGTAAACCAGCCCTACCCAAGGAAACAGAGCTCCAATAAGCTCTTAGTGCTTCATTCTTAATATAAATGGTAAGCCAAAGGCCACCAGACAGTTGTGGAAAGTCTCTAATATAAAATATGGAAATCAAACAAACAGAAAAAAAAGAAATCAAGGGAATTTAATGAGCAAAAAAAAGAAAAAAATCCTTTATAAATATTTTTCGTCTTAAAAAAATGAAGGAAATATTAAGTCAATGTCCCCAAATCAGAATGCTATTTTTTTAAAAAAATAATATTCCAGATAACAAAAATAACAAAAAATTATTGGAATATTAAATATAATAGCAAAAACTAATAAATAAAAGAAATATTAAAGAATAAAGTTCTGGGTTATCTCTCATAACACAAAACAAAAACAAAACAAATAAGACAGAAAATATAAAGATGAAAAATTAAGAGTGATTCAGGAAGTTCAACATTTACATAATAGGTGCTTCAGATTAAAAGAAAAAGAGCAGAGAAATGGGAGAGAAAACTTATCAAAAAAGAAAAAAGAAAAGAAAAATTCCCCAAATTTAACTGAAGAACATAGATCTCCACATTGAAATAAATCATCCAACAGAAACAAATGGAGACACAAAATTAAAACAAACAAGCAAAAAAACTCATACCAAGGGCCATCACTGTAAAATTTCATCAACTAAAGCTTTAAAAAGTATCCTGAAATTTTCCAGAGAAAGAGAGAAAAAGTTCACAAAGGATTTGAGTAGCATCAGCCTTCTCAACAGCAATGCAGAAAGCAATGATACAAATGTGAGAATGCTTTTAACATTCTGAGACATGATTTCCTACCTTAAAATTTGAGTGCAAGCTATCTACCGACAGTGAGAGCAGAAAAAAAATTCTTCAATGTTCATGTTCTCAAAAAATTTTCTTTCTTCATATATTTACAGGAAGCTACTGGAGAATGTTCTCCAGCAAAACAAGGGAATAAATAAGAAAGGAAGGTGCAATATATTTTCCATCTCTATATCAATCAGAGTTCCTAGTTCCAAGCAACAAAAGGGGACTCAGCATAATAATCTAAACAGAGCTTACCTGACAGATATTTCACAGGATGATTGCAAGGGCTAGAAAAACAAGCCATCCCACCAAAGAGATGTGATATTTTATTTCCCTGCCATCTCTACACCAGGAACCCACTTTGTATACACTGCTATTTCTGTTACTACCAGAGAGCAGAGCACTCCCTATCCCTTCCTTCATGCATCTTGAGCTGAGTCAAAGCCCACCATGGACACATCTGACTGAGCCATCGTAGCTCACACATTTGTGTCCTGGATGAAAGAGAATCTCGGAAAATCAAAATACAGCCTTTTCAGCTACTGCACTGTAAGTTGCTTTGTACCTTCCTGCAATTTCCAAAGGAGTCAGGATTTCCCCAACCGCAGAAGAGGCTTCAGATGCTGCTCATACAAAACAAATAATGAATGTCCTTTTTGAAATGACATCCATGAAGCAATGGATCCCATTCTAGGAGAGAGGTAAAGAAAATATCCCGAAAAACAGCAAGGAGAAATGCGAAGATGATGGATGTGCCACAAAGCCTGGAGAACAACTGGACAAGACTGAAACAGAAGATTTAACGACTAGATTTCTGGAAGAAATTTTCCAAGGAAAAAAAAAAGGAAATAAAACTCATAGATTATTTGACAACTTCGATTTAGTGAAAAATGGGACTGAGAAGTGTTGGAGAGTGTGGGGTACTTAGACAAAGATTATAAAAAATAACAATAAGGAAGGGCAATTAATTCTTCAAAATATAAACAAAAACTTTTTTACAAGAAAAGGAATTTATTAATAGTGCTGGACGTGGCTCTGAATTAAACCATATATGCATAAGCCATGATAATTAAACCCTTACTAAGGATTCAACTAAAATGTTAAAAAACTGAGTTGGTTAGATGGAAGGAGCAGAAATATATATCTGTGAGAAGGGTATTGGAGTGTGAGAGAGGATTAAAAGAGCCAAATTCTCAGTTCCCATAGTAGGAAGTTAATATATTCTATCTAAAAGTTAGGAAGATATTAAAAATAAGTTATTTTGAAACCTAGTGCTAAACACGAGAGAAAATGGCTGAAAGATGTGAAAGTGTATCCTCTTACGGATTAGGGAACTGTTGTGAGGGAGATGAACAGGAGATTTCAGTTTTGTACCTTATATTGTTATCTTTTAATTTTAAGACATTTCTAAGAATTGCATTGAAAAAAAAATGACAGTCTGTAAATAATAAAAGTATAAACAAGAAGAGCACAGTATTTACTGCTGGTAGCACTACAAATTACATTATCTGGAAAAGCTATGTATCAAAATATAGCAAGAACTATAAAGATTTTTATATTTTGACACAGTAATTCCATTCATGGCAATTTATCATAAGGAAACAATTCAATAAAGCAAATGCTGTTCATTACGGAATTATCTATAGCAGCAACAAACACAAAATAAATGTCTAATGAGGAAAAAAGATTAATAAATTATGATAAATTTAAGAATATAATAGGATTGGAAATTAAAATGTGTAACTATAAGCACAATGTAGAAACATAGGAAAATAATAAGTTAAGATGCACAGTTAAATTAAAAAGGAAGAATATAAAAGCACAGGTTCAATGTGATTGCTACTATTTAAAACCATGTTTGTCTGTGGAAAAAAAACCAAAAAGTAAAAGCAAAAATAAAAATCAAATTTAAAATAAAATAGAAATGCAAAGAATTCTATGAAATTCAGCCTGTTTAGTCATTAATAAAGGTAATGAACAAACTGGGGAAAATAATTGCGATCCTTCATGGAAAAAAGTTAATATCTTTATGTGAATTTTTGCTGCATAACAAAACACCCCAAAATTTAGAAGTTTAAAACAAAAATAATGTATTTAGCTTACGGTTCTGAGGTTGGAATTTTAAAGTGGTATTTGGTTCTTCTGGTTTTGCTCTACTTTCTGTCAGGCTCATTCCTGTTGCCAGGTCTAGATTGACCTTAGCAGTGATGGCTCATCTCTGCCGAGAGATGTGGATCCTCCTCCTCTAGCAGGCTTGTCAGGGTTCCAAGAAACTGTGAGAAACTGTGAGATCTCTAGAAACCTAGGCATGGAACTAGGTTCTAGTTGACTTCTGCTATATTCTACTGGCCCAAACAAGTCCCAAGTGCAAATTGAGGAAAAAATGAACTCCAACTCTTCATAGGAAGAGCTGCAAAGTCAAATTGTAAAGGGCATGAGTATAGAATGAAGTGAAGATGTGTTATCATTTTGCAACCTGCCACAATTCCTAATACATACAAAGTTTTTTTAAAAAGGAGAAAAAGTACAATTTCAACAATTGTATGTAAAAACAGCCTAAATATATGATCATAAAGCTCACTAAAAATTAACACAAAAATCCCTTAAACATAAAAAACTTTTAATGTAATAAATGTAACTTTAACTATACTTGGATATCATTTTTCACTTGAGATATCATTTTTCACTTAATAGTATGGTAAAAATTCAAAATGTTGAAATATACTCTGTTGGGAAAGCTATCAGGAAACAGTTCCTTTCATACATTGCTGTGAGAATGTGAAATGGTGGAAAAGAATTTGCCAATATATAGTAAATTATATACATATTTATTCTTTGACCCAGAAATCCCACTTCTAAGAATCTGCTTTAAAAATACAATATATCCTGAAATTAAAAAATGCAATATAAAATATTTATGAAATTCTGTACATAATTTATTATGTGTAATATTCATTAGAGCACAATTTATAATAAAGATTGTAATAGCAAATCCATGTTCAGCAATAGGAAACTAGCTGAATAAACTATACTAAACTCACATAGTGGAATGTAATTCAACTGTTAAAAGGAAGAAGAGACATCTCCATAGAAAACTCTAATCTCCAGGATTTAATATTAAGTGCAAAAAGAAAATCATGCAACCATTTATCTAACAAATCATATGACTGTATATATTTGTTTAGTCTCAAAAGAAAATGAGAGAATAAACCATAAAATTAGCAAAATGCTTATCTATGAGGGTGAGAGACCTATAATAGAGGTTAGACTTCTTCGAACATACTTGTTTTGTAGATGTGTTTTGAACATATAATTATTTATAATTATAAGATAAAATTATATCAAAATGTAAAATAATGCAATCTCCAAAATTCAGAAAGCCAAATCAAACTTGCCATATATTTAGTTATTGGCTCAATCAACAAGGAAAAATAATTTCAAGTGACTAAAAACAGTGATTTTTGCTTGTCCACCCTGAAAAAATGTACTTTAAAGACAAAAATAGCTGGAGGGAAAAAAAAAACTATATATAATTAATTAAAACCACATTGCAAGCATTAAATACGCAAAAAGTACATAAGTAATTATGAAATTAATGAAGTTAATCAGATCCCCATAATAATAAATGAGAATTGGAAATGTCATTAAAACTCACCATTTATTTTCTCTTAAAAATGATAGTCATAAGCCTTTCCATTAACAAGACAAAAAGGCCTAGATACAATAAGAAAACATCGATCAAAATGAAAGTAAAAAGCCTGAGATTTCAATTTTGATCTCAAGATATCACTTTCCACTAAAAGGAATATCATCGGGGCAATAACTAATTCCAGGTTTGCAAAAGGAAATGTTGAAGATGAGCCTAACAGCAATGACTCCATCAAAGACTTCTGTGGTCATATAAGACTAAAGAAGACCCAACTTGAAAAGCCTCTTCATGCCAAAGATGGACAAAATGAATATCAATAAAAATAAAAAACTGCAGTGGACTTATGTCGATCAATTATGTTAAAATCCAAGAATACAAATGATATTTAAAATTTATATATTAATTACTTTGGGTGATGGCACATAACTAATTCATTACTTAGAAATGGTAAATTAATGGAAACAAGCAATCATTTAATATGTCTCTCCTATATAAAACAAATACTCAAGGTAACAAAATACTTGACCGTAATCTCAAAAGAGAGAGGACAACCCAATGTCATGTGCCTCCTGACAGATAATATAACGCCACGTATTAAGTTTTTTTGCCAAAAGTTGCAAGCCTGAATCAGATCAAGACATACAAGTAATATGATTTTTAACAAATAAGTTGCAAGAACAAAAATTAGTAAAAAGAGTAACTTATACATTAATAGATATGCAAAAATGAATACATTGTTTTGACCTTATTTGGATTCTGATTCAAACAAACCAAAGATACACAAACTATTGATTAATTGGGGATCTTTGACCACGTACTTGATATTTGATAATATTAATGGGTTGTTTCTAAAGTTTTCTTTAGATATGATAATATTGTGGCTATGTTTAAAAGGGAACCGTTACCTTTTAGCAATATACGCTGAAATATTTACAGATAAAATTATATAATGTGTTGATTTTTAAAGAAATAATACCATTCTGAGTTGACAGAGTAGGAGGGAGTTGAGATGAAGCAAGATCAATATCAAGATATATATCATATCTTAGATGCATTTACCCACTCTCAGAAGGGACAGATATCAATAATGTCTTGCAAATTTTTTTCTTGGAAGATTTTCTATGTTGACATAATTGAAATGAAATGTAGAATTTGCCTTCCATTTATAATGTTAAAAATTCAATTGTATAAACCAAAGAGAATTTCAGAAATTTTATCAAATATTATCCAATTAAAAGTTCAAACTTAGTGAAATTGTATGTCTCTCATTCCATTCTTCCTCTCTTAGTCTCTCTTTTTTTACACTTATTCCCTATTATTTGAGTTTTATATTCTTTTTATGTTATTTATTTTTTGCTCTCCATTTATTTCTTTATCAAATAAATTCATCTACAAAAAATCTTTATTGTAGAAGTGCTTTATGAATGTCCATGGTGATTATCAAACTTCAGAAAATTGGACCTAATAGTAAAAAATATTCAACTGCAACAGTTACTCTGTAGTACAGCTTTTTAATAGTTATCTACTGGTTTTTGCATAAAGATTCAATCACAACAGTAACTAACACAAGAGTTCTCATATGGTCCACTGTTAAATAAGTCAGCATAATAAATTTAGCTGTTTTCACATGAACCACTGATGCGCAAAAATAATTTCCTGCTAATCAGTAATAATGACTATATACCCAGTGAGTCACCGTTACACTTTAAGAAGAAGACTGTGCTAATGCATGAATAATTATTGGCCTGATTAAGTGTCCAATCCTGCTCTTGGGGAAAAAAATTGCACATCATTTAACAATTCGGCTGTATATTGTCTGTGCGATAAAAGCAAGAGGTAATTTGGATAACTAATGCACCAGCTAAATTCTGTTAGGCAGTTCCCAAAAGTAGATGATTTCCATCACCCTTAAACATTTCAGGAACCCACATTTTTCTGTGCCTCATGTCCTTAATGTGCTGCCAACTATTTTCTTTTTCTTTTTTTCCCCTAGAGGCAAAGGGAAAAAAGAATTAGAGAAAATGAAGTAGATGATAGGGTTTTATCTGTCTCTCAGTTAAGAGGGCTTGGGGTTCAGAGAAAAAGCTATTACAAGTTAACACTACAGAACATTCCTCTGCAAGGCTATGTTTGAATGCTATTAGAAAGGTAAGCCTTTTTGGGAAACAAGAAATACACAGGATTCCATTCCAGATATTTAACAAAGACCAAGTTGGAGTGTGATGAAGAGCTAAGAGCTATTATTTGACAGGTTACTGTTGTCTCTGATCAAATTGTTAGTTCTGTTTGTTTCCCTGAAATTGTCCTCCATTAAGTACAAAAAGAGAGCAGTTTTGCTCTCCAGAAATGTCTTGACATTGCAAATCAGATCAGGGATATAAAAAGGGCTGCAATCTGGAAAGGATAACAAGACTCCATTTATGAATGAATGTGGTGAGATTGTGAATGCTACATTAATAGCCAGATAAATACAATGAGTCACAAAAACATTCTTAAAATTAAGATTTACCATGAAGAAATAGTTTGACTCCTGCAGCAAGCCAACTGGAATAGCATCGTGACAAAACTCACCATATACCACTATTTAAAATTTTAAGTTCTACTGGGAGAAGGGGAATCAATCCACAATCTGTTAAGGGACATGAACAGCAAAGTAATGTTTTTTCTTTCAAAGGAGGTGTTTCTTATCCACTATAATAGAAGGTGTTCATCACACAGACTACACCAGAGCTAGCTAAATAACAATAGGAAGTATCTCTGCAACTGACATGCCACCAAAATAACTTTGAGGGCCATGATGGGTGATGCAAGCACCTTGCAGAATATCTGAAAACCTTTATTGCAATTCTGGAGAGGGCACAACATTTTCAACTAATGTTGCATTTGGACATAATCATAGATGGAAAACAATGAAAAAGCTAGAGCCATCTTCCTTTTGGGCATGCTGTTTTTGTATCAGTTTTGCCCATTTCAAACTATTCACTTTAACTTTAAGCACAAATGTGAAGCTACCTCAGAGGCATTTTAAAATAACAGAGTAATATTGAGTTTGGGTCTCATGAGGCAAGTATATCTATAAGTTGTTGCACCTCAGTATTAACTCCAGGATTTAATCATTTAACCTTTCAACTTCTTGTTTATTGAATGCCATTTTCTCACATCATGCCATAAGGATACTACTGAGTTTCCCATTGTATTACATTAATTACTCACTGAGAATGTTCTGCTAACTTCGGACTGTAAATAATACTTCTATATTATAGCACCAAACAATAATTATTCTTCATTTTGATGACTCTTGGTCATTAATAAAATGGATACATAATTATCAGTATACTCTGTTTGGAAAGATAAATCAATATATAATATATTTTAGAGGACTGCCACGCTAAATGATCAAAATATAAAACTGTAATGAATAAACAATAATTTGGTTTATCAAGAAAATTTACTGGCCTGAAGCTACTTATTCTCCACTGTGCTGTATAAATTAGGCACTACTATATCAGCATAATAATACTTACAATAATTCAATATAAATACGTTTAACCCCAAAGAGACTCAATATGGTGTTTCTCTTTCTGGAATAGACTCTTCCATATTTGACTAGGTATAGATGAAGCAGAAAGGATTCTAAATGATACAAGAAAAATATTAGATGAAGACACCCAATGTTTCTGCATATAGAGATGAAGTTTATGTTTCTTTTGGATTGATTCAGTATGGTAGGCTTAGTGTTGCTCATGAGTTCTGAAGATTCTATTAGTCTGCCCCTATCTTAATTCTGAACTTTTCTCTTCAGGGCTTGAATATCAAGAGATCTGAAATATATATTCTACTCTCCAGTCCAGTTAAGCCTATGGATTCTGCTAGTTCAGATAAATGCATATTCTTTATCTCATTAGTAATATGAAAATATATCTCCCTTACTGGAATTTCATTAACATTATCAATTCTCCCCTTTGGTTGGAATCACTAACTTAGTGAGATTTGCCTTCATGGTGCTGCAGGGAAATATGAGTTGACTTCCCATCTCTCTTTCTCAAAGTTACTATCAAGGCAAGAGTATCTTTGAGACTCCACTGCAATTACGCATTCTCGGGGTATAGCAAATTAGTGCATGGTCTAGAGTAGAGACAGAGGAAAAATATCTTTCATTATATTTTAAATATCAAGTTGGATATCTGCTTATAATCATAGGTCAAATCTTTAAAAAAATGTTTTTGTCCACCACTTCCAAAACAATTTTGAAATGAAAATTAGAGAAATAATAAAATTTTAAAAACTCTTCAGAAGAAATAAATTGGATAAATGAGGAGTGGAGAAATAAAAATATTGTGCCAGAAAAACTTAGCTTAGGAGAAGTCTTATAGTATTATGAAAACTTCCTGTCTACTAAGAGAAAAAGAAAAAGCCAACACTTGCATTGTTCTCATTATCAAAATTTAGAAAGCTGCTTGTTACGAGAGACAAAGTTTCCCTAACACATAAGATCTTAAAGGAACAAGTAGTTGACAACTTTTTTCTCTGGATCAACACAGGTTTCTTTGAGATCCCATAACAGGCTAGCACAGGCTAAGACAGAGAGGTCTTTGGCTTTTTGCTTTGATCCATTTGACAATATATTTTTTTAAAAAAATATGAGGTATTGCCAAATAACTCCTGAACTTTTGTTGTGTCTCTTGGATGATGTGTGTATACTCCTTCATGGAAAGTAAACTTAGCACAATTAGAGAATTGTGATGGTTAATTTTATATGTCAATTTGAGTGGGACATGGGGTGCCCAGACATTGCTTCTGAGTGTATGTGTGAGGGTGTTTCCGGACGAGACTAATGCATGAATGTGTGGACACAGTAAAGTGCATTGCTCTTCCCAACGGGAGTGGGCATTGTACAATCTATTGAGGGCCTCAATAAAACAAAAGGCAGAAAAAAGAGGAATTTGCCCATTTTTCTACCTCATTGTTTGAGCTGGGACATCTCATCTTATCTTCTCCTGCCCTCAAAGTGAGATTTACTTCATTAGCCCTTTTGGTTCTCAGGTTTTCAGACTCAAAATGAATAATTACATCACCTGCTTTCCTGGGTCCTGGACCTACATCCTGCAGACATGAGATCATGATTTTTTAACCTCCATACAAGTGTGAACCAACACCTCATAACAAATCTTATCTGCATATCTATCTATCTACCTCCTATTGGCTCTGTTTCTCTGGGGAATCGTAATACAAAATTCAAAGGGATAATTTCAATTATCTAATATCTAAAATTTTGCTCTATTTCCATGACAGGCTGTTGCCCTTTCACCATTCTTATTGACACCTCCAATACTACAAGAAGAAGAAAAAGAGACAAAAGGTTACTTCTACAACTTCTTTGAAATTCACTTCAAAGATTTAGTGGGGAAAAAAAAGATTAGAAATACAGACCTAATCGAGCTTTACCAGACACCACAGATTTCGATTTTCCAGTCTTTCCATGCCCTCTCATAATTCATCTTAATTTAGCAGGCATTTACAGAGCACCCACACATGACTGTGCTTGGGCACTGCTCAGCCAGGGCCCAGAGAGTGCAAGGAATGGTGAGGATTGAAAAAGAAATGCATGGAATGACTTCTTCCTAGAGAACCATACATTCTTAAAGAGAACACCCATAGATTTAAAAAAAAAGGAGAAAACTCTTAGATAGCAAATGATAAGGACACAAGTAAAAAAAATACAAAAATAATAAGATTGGAGGAGAAAAATCCACAGAAGATGTAGGACTTGGACCAGACATTGAAATAAAATTGTTAATCTAGACATAGGGAGCAGCATCAGCCAATATACGGAGAAAAGAATAAGTATTAAACTATTGTTGGGGAGTAAGAACTGAATAGTGGGAAAATTGGAGAGCTGATGGCAGGTAATAAACATGGATAGTAATAATTAGCAGTAAATTAAAGAATGATGATACATAGTTGCTAGAGAAAGAAGTATAGAAGTTCCCCTAGATTAGTAAATGTATGTAATATATATACTAAATGTCATCACATAAATTCTTGTACCACAAACTGAGACATTGTTTTGTTTCCACATCTAAGTGAGTCTGCAGAAATTGCAGAGGTAAATTTTATTTCCTCTCCACACTGACTGGCAGAGTGAGTCAGAAATCCTGGCAAGCTTTGAGGGCAATACATTTTTTACTTTTGCTTAAAAACATTAGCAGCTATTAAAATAATTCTCTTCATTTCATCTGTTATACAATAGACAGGAAACGCATGGAAGGAAAACACATATACCCAAGATCCATTAGTCCTTTCACAGCTGGGGAGAAATGAAACCCTGCTTTATCAAAGTAATTGGGTTATAATACAAGACTAACTTCACCCCAAACCCCTTTTCTCCCTGAAGAGAATTCATAAGTGACCAGCTTTTCATATTCCCACTGTATTACATCCCCTTTTAAGAATATTTACGTTGTGCTTTAACAGATAATACATATATTTTGTAGCTTAAACTATCAGCTTATTATTCATTCAGTAATTATACAAGTACCCACTCTATTTCAGGGGCTCTTATAAGGATAGAAACATGGTGATAAACACAGAAACTAAAGACCCAGACATTGCAGAGCATACACACCAATGAAGAAAGACAGCAACAAAGAAGTGAGCCAAAAGCAGATACGATGATTTCAGGCTGTGGTTGATTCTGTAAAGAAAATAAGCACGGTGATATGATAGAAGATGATGGGAAGGAGTCAAGAACTTCCTTTGAACAAGGTGGTCAGGAAAGTGATCCCTGACAGGTACCTGAGGGATGTAAAGAAACAGAGAAAGAAGCAGAGGAAGAACATTCCAAACAGAATAGCAAATGCAGCAGTCCTGAAGTATTTGCACACACAGACCCTGGTGTGTCCAAGGAACAGAAAAGGGGACCATAGAACTTGGCTGCAGGAGGTAACACAGAGAATGAATTGCATGAACTTGGAAGTTGAGAAAAGATGCCATTTGTGTTCAATCTTGAAGGATTTACTTACTAAATTGGGAAGAAAAGAGTGCATCAGGCAAGAAGTTGAAGACTACAAAAAGAAAAAGGAAAATGATCCTCATACAAGATTAAAAAGAATCTTCTAAAACCTTCTTGTCTTGACAAAAACTGTACTCTTTAGTTTGTCAGTTTCTTAAGTAGGGAAATTTATTTTTAATTAGCTATTTTCAGCTGCAAAAGGCTAAAGACAAAAATGAATTAAAATTTTATTTTCTCTTTGGCTTGGACTTTTTCCAAGAATGTATATACAAAGAAATCTAGGTGGAAAATTTTCAAACCATTACTCAAATAAATTAGACAAGTGTTTATTAACCACTTGCTATGTACCTCACTATTCCAGGCACTGTGGATTTACAAAAGAAGACAGAAGACATGATTTCTGCCTCCACAGACCTTTTAACCCCTTTGAGAAGACTTCTATATAAATGTAAAAATTAGAGAGCAGTGCTATGACAAATATGTCAGCAGAAGGGACTAGCGCACAAATTGTACTCTTAATTTTTTTAAAGATTGTGGAATGATATAAATACCACTGTGGGGTGAATTCATCTAAAAATATTGTATGAAGTAGTTGAGGCAAAGTCCAATTATAAAAAAAGGTGGGTGGATTTCTAAAAAGGGGTAACATTCACTAACTTGGAATTTAGTATTGGGTTTCTAGGGGAGAGTAGAGACTCTGGCTGAAGGTTTGTCCTAGAGAATGAAAAAGACTGAAGGTAAATAAGCAAGGAAGGACAACTTAATAAAAGGCCTGTACAATAAGACTATGGAATTTGTATCCAGAAGTCAGCAGAAAACTGCCAGACTTTTAAACAGTAAGCATAAAAATGGTTTTTTCCTGATATCATATAACAAAAAATAGCAAGCACATATAGCGCTTCCCATATGATGGATACTTTAAATAGTCTCCTTAATATGCTTATAGTAACTCTCTGAGGTAGATCATTAGCTCAGATAACAGAAAGGAAACTGGGACACCAAGGTTATCTGACTTGACCATTGTCACCATAGAATCTTTCATAAAACCAGACAAGGAAACCCACAGGACATCTCTTGCTGATCAGGATTTTGACATTTTCAAATATGACGTATTGCACCTAATGTATGCGCAAATGAGCTCCAGCAAATGAGCTCGAGCAAAAGGAGACCGGAGTCAAAGATCAGTATGAAGGGCATGGCACCACAAGGAGGGGCCCATACCTCAGCGCCACTGTGAGAATGGGGAGGAGCTATAACTACAGGGAATCTTGCAAAGGATGATTGTTCGAGCTTAGTAAATATGCACATACCAAGTGAAAGAGAAGAAGGAAATACAAACGTGTTCATTTGGAAACACGGAAACTTGTCCCAGGAAACCTGGAGGATAACAGTGTTTTTGGCACAAATGTAAAAATTGGAGATCAGAGTTATTCAGTGGTGAAAAATGATGGGGCTCTGGACACAGACATGTAAAAACTTTCCTGGGAAGCTATCCACAGGCGGCTGTGAAGCAGTTAGATAACCATTTTAGAGCGTCATACCAAGTAGGATTTAAATCAAAGTAACATTTCTCTCATTGTCTTTTTTAGCTTCGAATTTTACTGCAAAGATGAAGATCAAGAGGAGATCTTGGTTTAACTTTAGATGAACCGCAGCAGCTGTGTCTAAGACCAGTCATTCTCGCAGGTGATGGGGTCGAGCTCTACGGTTAGCATGACATTTTATTCAAACCGAGCTGCCCATCTGCTCTCCTAGGCTAATAGTGCTGCCGTTCACAAAAAGAGCCTACCCTGATCACCTGTGACTAGATTTGGGAAGCAGACAGGCAAGAAATGATGGATGGTTTTGCCTCAGTAAAATGCAGAGTAGGAACAGGGGAGGACAAAAATGGGAGTGAGGAAAGTTTATTAGAAAGTTAAAAAAAGGCCAGCTTTCTCTTATTTAACCTTTTGGTTCTTTACTGTTTCATCCCTCTTGTCTTGGGGCTTAACCCCACTGAGAACCTTCATCTCACTTTGATTTTAAAGCTGTTTTGTTACAGCAATGATGCTCATGCTAAAATCTCGTATTCTTCTATCTCAGAAGACCCAGGACAATAGATTCTAATTAGTGCTGGTACAGTCTGCTCCAAAAGTCACAGGGATGATCCTTGAGTTTTTAAGACAATCAATTTGCTTATGATCCTCTTCTGACCATCTTTTCTTTTCCCTCTCACAAGAAAAAATCAAAACAACAAGAACAACAAGGTTATTACAAAACTTTAGCTTAACCTCAGCCTTGAAGAAAGATCAGTTTAAACTTCTTTGAGTTGGCAAAGATCCCATAGAAAAAAATACTGTATTAAGGAGCAAGAAATAGGGATTCTTCCCTCTGAAACCTCAGAGATGCCATAAGTTCCACAATTCGTGAGGTAAACTGGGAAGATAAATCTTAAACAGCCATCTAGTTTCACTTCGGCAAGTCATCAGTGTACAAATTATAATCTGAATAAAAATTCATGGCACAAACCAAACATTTCATTTTATTGATGTAGCCTACATAATGCAGATACTTTGGGGCCAATATTTAATTTGTTACCAGATTTTACTCAAGACATGTATGTATGTAATAGAAAAAGCAGACTCTTGTATCACATGTGATATATGTAACAGTTTACTTGCTTACCTAATAACACCATATCACTTTTGTATATTGTAAATGAAATCTATAAAACTATAGACTGCAGATTGTCTTTTAAACACTGTAGCCAGAAGGAAAATAGCTAACTACTATCTGCAATTCTCATGTCACTTCCTTTATATTTCATTTTTTCTCTTTTTTCTTTTTCTCTTATTTTTTCCTTTTTGTCAGTCAGGAGAAGAACTGAAACCCTTAGATTCCACAAAGCCTTATTTGATTTTCTATTAGCTCCACAGATAGCCAGCAATCAAAATAAAATTGTGCAAAAACATCAAGCTATTATTTTAAACCTGGATAGCCTACTAACTATATGGTTCTGTGAAACATATTCAATAGACAATGTTTCCTTTTGTACTGACTTGCAATAAATTTGGCATTTCCTTTATGAAACAGCTTTCAAGTTTTTCAAAATGGTTGCAATTTGAAGGTACAAATGGTTTATTTATGTCTTTATAAATGTTTACCAAGACCCAGTCATCAAATTCTGTGCTATTCACAAAGGCAAAACTTATTAATTCTAAAATATAATATCCCTTAATCTCTGGTGGTAGTATTTTGTCTGACAAATCCATGGACTTAGCTGGCTTCAAAGAAATAACACAATAATAACAACACCAGAGGCCTCTCCACCTTAAGGTGACAGAAAGCAACTTGGTCTTCAGGATGTCTGGCAGGTTACAGCCATGCAGGCAGTATTTGGGGCACAGAGTCATTTTATTATTGGATCCTCTTACCTTATCTTCAAAGTCTACGTGACAGTAACTCGAAATCAGGTCAGTTAAAACTTCTTATGTAGAAAAGATACTTTTGACTGGGCACCGTGGCTCATGCCTATAATCCCAGTGCTTTGGGAGACCAAGGAGGGAGGATTGCTGGAGGCCAGGAATTTGAGGTTACGGTGAGTAAGATCATGCCACTGCACTCCAGATTGGGTGACAGAGCCAGACCCTGTCTGTGAAAAAAAAAAAAAGTTACTTTCCTATAATAGAGTATGTGTATGTGGTAGAGGACGTGTTAATGATGGCATCTGCTGCACAATTTACAACTGAGTTAAAACCAATTTCTTGCTGTTGTTTTTTCTGTCAAATGATGCTGATAACAAACTCAAATAAATTCACTTTCCTAACTGGATTGCCTCACTTGGTGGGACGAGTATTTTGAAAGCTTACTGAAATAAGCTCTCCATCAAAAGGTTAGCATCTGTTTTCATGTTAACAAATATTAAAAATGGCCAGGTTTATTTTTGTCTTTTTTTTCACAGAAATGGCCATTATTCTTCATTGTAGCATATACTAGTACATAGGAAGGTAGAAACCCACATGATTGTATCTTGGGTCATATATTGATGTAAAAACCCCCATTTCCCTTTCAATGACTCTTGTAAGTATGGATATTTGACAAATTTGGGCCAATAAAATGTGATAGGAAGTCGACTAGGGACTTCTGAGGAAAGTTTCCTTACTGATATGAAACAAGACATACATGCTGATATTGTCATACCTGTCTCTAAGGCCTGGAAGCACAACAGCCACCCTGTGATCACAAAGGGGACGTGGTGAGTACAAGCCCAGTACACGGAGGAAACAGAACAGAAAGATGGCAGGTTCCGAGCTCCTTGATGACATTTTAAATGAACCAACTCAAGAACTGCCCACCTTAGAATATTTTATTATGTGAGATTATAAATATTCCTTATTTTTAAGCTATTTGTGTTTCTTTAAACATACAATAAAATTGACTTTATTTGATATACTATGGATTTTAACATACAGATTTGGTTAACCACTACCAAGATCAGGATACAGAACGGTTCCGTCACCCTGAAAAGCTCCCTCATGCCGTCCCTTCGTAGTCACACCCTACCCCCACCAATGATTTGTTCTAGTAGTTTCGTTAATAGGAACTTTCCTCAGACAATCATGTTGTTATGAATAGGAATGGTTTTATTTTCTCCTTTCCAATCCGTATGCTTTGTTTTTCCTTGACTTATTGAATTGAGTAGGATTTTTTTCAGTGTGATGTTGAGTAGGATGTTGGTAAGAGTGAATATCCTTGCCTTATTCTCAATCTTAGAGGGAAAGCATTGTCTGTCACCATTATGTTTGATGTTAGATGTAAATCATTTGTAGATGCGCTTTATGAGGTTGAGCAATTTTCCTTATATTCAGTTTGCAGGGTTGTCTTTTTTGTTTTGTTTTGTTTTGTTTTTAATCAGAATGTATTAGGAAAGCATTTGGCAAAATCCAAAACATTTGGTTTTAAACTATTTGAGTTAAAACTTTCTCTTATATGCAGCCAAAAACCTCCTAACTGGGGGGAAAACTCTGTCATAAATTTGATCTTCAAATGGGAGAAAAAGAATAATGACTTCAAGAGGCTTTGGAAAGATATTTTACTATTTATCAAAATCTATCTAAGAGTACTTTAGTTTTTTGTCAAAAGGGCACTGAATGTGTTTTCAATGTTTTTTTACACCTGAATTTCTCATGCTCAGAAGCCATTGGATTAAAAAGAGCCTGGATCTGTTTGATATATAACAGCAAGTGTACAGAGTTGAGATTGCAAAGGTGCTTCTCACAAAGGGTTCTTCTACCCACTAGTCAATTGTTATAAACTATATAAAGATTTCCCAAATCTCTGAAAGGTTGTTGGATACTCAAAGATCCAAAGCTCCATCATAGCCCTCCTATTAGAGTAAGAGGTTGGGCGCCATGGCTCACACCTGTAATCCTAGCACTCTGGGAGGCCAAGGCGGATGGATCGCTCAAGGTCAGGAGTTTGAAACCAGCCTGAGCAAGAGCGAGACCCCATGTCTACTAAAAATTAAAAAGAAATGATCTGGACAACTAAAAATATATATATATATAAAATTAGCTGGGCATGGTGGCACATGCCTGTAGTCCCAGCTACTCGGGAGGCTGAGGCAGGAGGATCACTTGAGCCCAAGAGTCTGAGGTTGCTGTGAGCTAGGATGATACCATGGCACTCTAGCCTGGGCAACAGAGTGAATCTCTGTCTCAAAAAAAAAAAAAATGTATGGGGTCATGTAATAAAGGGAAATGTGGTCCAAGTCTGATTTTACAGACAGGCTTGTAATTGCTTTCCAATTTCTGAATACAAAATCAAAATGGGTATGATTTATTGTTGATGAAACTCTCACATTGGTGTCCATGATAAACTGCATGCACCCAAATGCAAAAAGTCATAAATTGGGAAGAGCTCAATAATAAGCCATCCTAACACAGAAGTAATACATCTAGGATTGGTCTTGAACAGGTGCAGACTGCACAAACTAGTTGCACAAAAGAGTGGTCCAGATTGCGGTGTCACCTACCACTTTTGTACCTGTGTCTCTCCTTTAGCTCATATCTGTGACCTTATAGAGTGCTCACAATGATCACCTATCAAAGAAAGAATAAACTCAAGCATGGTTCATAGAATGGGTCTGCTTGGTATGTCAGTCCAAGCTGAAAACTGACTGCTACTATACTGTAACCACAATAAAGGGTAAAGACTGTACTGAAAGACAAATGCAAAAAAATCCCCCAAGGCATAGAGCTTCCACTGTATATCTGGTGAGCCACTTTCTTTTTTCAAAATTTTTTGTCCTGGTAAAACACAAAACATAGCATTTCTCATTTTAAACATTTTTAATTATACAGTTTAATGGGATTAAATAAATTTGCAAAATCATATAACCATCACTGCTCTCCATCTCTGACATTCTTTTTCATCTCGTACAATTGAAATTCGAGACCTATTAAATAACCACTCCCCATCCCAGTCCCTGGCAACAACCATTCTTTCTGTTTTTATAATTCTGATGACTCTTAAGTACCTCATATGAGTAGAATCATACAATATTTTTCTTTTTGTGACAGGCTTATTTCACCTAGCACAATGTTCTCAAGATTATCCATATTGTAGCACATGTTAGAATTTCCTGCCTTTTTAAGGCTGAATAGTATTCCATTGTGTGTATATAACTGTGCTTACCCCTGCATCGTTCAAGGGCTTCATACAGCTTCAAGTTACTGTCCAGTGTCTTTTCATTTCACCCTGCAGAACACCAATGAGCATTTCTTATAGGACAGGTTTAATGGTAACAAGTTCTCTCAGCTTTTATTTATCTGAGAATGCTTTAATTTCTCCTTCACTTTATAGGACAGTTTTTACTGCATATAGGATCTTTAGCTGATAGTTTTTTGTTTAATATTTTGATTAATCAATGCACTGCCTTCTTCTCTCCAAATTCATTGATAAGAAATCTACTGATAATCTTATTGAAGATCACTTGTATGTGAGGTGTCGCTTCTTTCTTGCTGCTTTCAAGATCCTCTCTTTGTCTTTGTCTTTTTCTTTCAAAAGTTTCCTTATAATGTGTTTCCATGTGAGTGTCTTTAAGCTCATCTGATGTGGAGTTTATTGTACTTCTTGGATGTTAATATTTATGTCTTTCTTTGAATTTGGGGATTTTTTAGCCATTATTTCTTTAAATATTCTTTGCCTTTTATTCTTTCTCTTTTTTGTTTATTGTGGGGGAATCTCCAAAATGCATATTTTGTTCTAGTTTAGTACATCACAGGTTCTTTAGTCTCTATTCACTTTTCTTCATTGATTTCTTTCTTTCTGTTTCCCATACTTAATTATTTCCATTGTTCTATCTTCAAATTCACTGCCTGCTCAAGTTTTTCTGCCTGCTCAAATACACCTTTGAATACCTATAGTGCATTTTTTATTTCAGTTATTGTATTTTTCAGTTCTAGTATTTCAATTCTAGTATTTCTTTTTT
Organism: Avahi laniger; assembly: GCA_963575035.1. Classification (NCBI taxonomy): domain Eukaryota; kingdom Metazoa; phylum Chordata; class Mammalia; order Primates; family Indriidae; genus Avahi; species Avahi laniger. The sequence goes on along the minus strand of CAUYSK010010116.1, from coordinate 1,989 downwards.
GTTTCTTTTTAAGTTTTTTACCTCTTTATTGATAATTTTTTTGTACTCATACATTCTTTTCTTGACTTTCTCCACATCTTCCTTTACATCTTTGATCATCTTTAAGACAGTTGTTTTAAAGTCTGTCTAGTAGATCTGTCATCAGGTATTTGTCAGGGTTGGTTTCTGTTTATCTTCTTTTTCCTTTGAATGAACCATACTTTCTTTGTTTTTTCTTAATGTTTTATGAATTTTTGTTGAAAACTGGATATTTGAATGTAATAATGTAACTCTAAAGATAAGATTCCCCCTCTTCTCCAGGGTATGCTAATTTTTGTTAATATTTTTCTTTATCTTATTTTTATTGTAAGCTGTCTTTATTCCAAGGATCAATCTGAAATGTAAACTTGAGGTGTTCTCAGTCTTTTCTGAGACCGGACCTTTTGCTGAGTACGTGCAGTCACTATCTAATTCCCCCACTATGTTCATAAATATACTAGCCCTTAATGCCTGGCTCCCAAAAGAATAAAAATTAAAAAAAAATGAAGGTAGGGAGGGCACTAGCCCTTTAAATTCTCTGGAAATTATTTCAGCTGCAGGGTGTGTGGCTTACAATGAGAGATATGTAATAACAATGTCTACCTGCCTCTTTGTCTACACTTCTGTGATCAAAAGCAGCAATGATCAGAGTGCAAATCTTTGATATTCTGAGGAACAGGGTCCTTTTTGTGCCCACTGGTCCTGCTAGCTGTGTTCCAGCTACTCTAAGAACATGTGCACACCTGCCTTCCATGGGGTTGAAGATGGGGGATGGGTAGTCACCACTATATTAAGAGCTGAATTTGACTGAAATTATAAACTGCATGTCCAAGCCTTCTCTTCAAAGCTGCAGGCCTTCAATAAACTCCTGAGTTCCAAAACAGTTACATTAGACAGATTCTGCCAGTGCAATTGATATCTAGGTGGGGAACCAGATTCTTGGTACTTCCTATTCCACCATCTTCTTCTAAGCTACTTTTTATGAAGAGAAGATTGGCCCATGGTAAGGATTTACATAGATTTATAGAAAGTGTCTCATTACTTGACTGATTGGTCAGGGATCTGAAGGAGCAAAATTAGAAATTAGAAATAAGAGGGTAAGGGGAAATAGCATCTGGGTGGACTATATACCAGATACCACACAATTCAGTAGTGGTTGGCCAGAAAAAATGATGAAATGGACTCAAAGTTGAAAGTGAGACATCAATTTAGAGATTACACACTGCTATGATAGGACAATATCCATCAGAATGCAAAACTCAGTGGCCACTCTGTGGTACTATATCCCCATTAGATAAAATGCATAGGTCCTTGAACCAAGAAGAGGAATTAGGAGTGACCCTACTTATCTTTATCATCTTCGATCCTAACAACCCACTTGGAATTTATGTTTCCCATCCTCTCATATCCCGACTCTTTAAATCTAGATGATTTAGATCCCAGAAAAATGAAATTTCCACCACAGTATGCAATAGAAGTCCACCTTTTTTAAAAATGCCATGACTATTACCAGTCTGGGGCTGTTATTCCAGTAAATAAGTAGTCAAAGAAAGGAATTATCGTATGAGCAGAAACAATTGACCCTTTTCATAATTAGGAAGTAGGATAGCTACTACATGATGAAGGCTGGAAGGAATATAATTGGCACTCAGATCATACACTGGGATATCTACGTTAAATAAAACAACTTTGGTACTAACTGATCAACACTAGGGTGATCACATGGCAGAAATACTCTTCAGGGATTAGGGGAATGGGGGGCGAATCTACAACTAAAGGACACAGGGAGCACTAAAGGGAGGGAAGGGCATGCCTTTAACCTGCATTTGGGTGAGGCAAAGACATAAAGTGTAACTAGAATGTTCGTACCCTCACAATACCCTGGAATAATAAATAAAAAATAAATAAAAATTAAAAAAAAAGAACTGAAAAAAAAAAGTGACCAAGTGACGATAGAATTGGAAATTTTTT
>CAUYSK010010115.1:0-15244 GCA_963575035.1 Avahi laniger | reverse complement strand
TTATGACATCTCTGAGCCTCAATTCTCTCATCAGTGAAATGGGCATAAAAGCACCAACTCTTGTGGCCGGTGAATAAAAAAAGAACACAGAGGGAGGGGGGAGGAGGAAGGAGAGGACGGGTATATGCATACACAAAGAGTACAATGCGCACCACCCGAAGGATGGACATATTTGAAACTCGGACTTAGGGGGGCAGGGGAGCAATGGCAACATACGTAACCTAAACATCTGTACCCCTACAATATGCTGAAATTAAAAAAAAAAAAAAGAACACAGAGCTCATGGCAGAGCGCCCTCAGATGGAAGGTTCTACTACCTCCACCTGCCCTAGCTACCTTTTGAAGGCCACTCAAGCTTAGCCTGCATGCAGTCTCTCAACCCAGTCCCGTAGTTCTGGTTCACTTTCTAGCACCTCACCGTCCTCTACTCTGTGATTTGTGTGAATGTCTGTTTAGTTAATTAGATAAATCAAATCAACACTCCACTCAGCTCCAAAGAAGTATGCAATTCCACATCCATAGGAAGCACTTTTAAAAGTGTTGATTCCGTATCCGAATTGAGGTAATCTGTTCTGGCAGAAATCATTCTTTATAAAAGCTCACTTTTACCTCTGAGCTACCCCTGAGGACACAGGGAACTCTGCCAAGGACTGGTTCACCTGCGTGGCCGCTCTTCACACTCCCTGTCCCTGCCCAAAGCCTTGGGCCACTCCTCACCTGGCATTTCTTCCAGAACACTTCACCACTCTGGCACTTCTCTGGACAGAGTCCAACAGCTCAGGTGTATGAGGCCTGGATACAGCAAGCTCCAAGCCCATGGGCTGTGGGCACAGCGTGGCAAGCTGACCTTGCCCAATCCTGAACTCACTGTGACCAAGGGGCTCTGTCCCTGGGGTAAGAGGTAGCAGAAGTCCAGGGACATACAGTTAGGGCTTCAAGACAGCCTCAACTCACCAGGGCAGGAGGGGAAAAGGGGGACATGGTACTCTGTTTAGCAAAGGGGCAGAGGGGCCAGGGCTTCAGACCACCAGCTGCCCTTTCTTAGGAGGTTCCTTTAGAACACTGTGACTAGCCTTAACAAAAGACTCAATTTTAGCCCCTAGTAAGAAGGTGAACACCACATCCTAAAAGAGTCGCTGACAGAATAAGACAGAACAATATACTATCAAAGCCTTTTTAGTTAATCCACAATCAAGCCAGAGACAGAGAGGTTATTGAGAGGGAGACAACAGCAGCATTATTTGGGCCATGACGCTTCAGTTCTGGCACTGGCCCAGGCAGACCAGGTGGCTTTACTTCCTAGAACCCATTTAACCCTCACGTGTCTGAGGCATGCCGGTGGCCCCATCCTATCCCAGCTATTTCACCGGAAATCACAGGACTCAGTGTGTATGCCAAGGGTCAGGTGTGGCTCCCTGACCCCTGACCTCATCTCAAGAGTGTCCTAAACCCAACCCCAAGGCCTTCATAACCACCAAAATGAAAAAGAAAAGACCCACACCACTGTGGTGTGTGCTATCTTGAAACAGGGAAGAAATCTGATCTGTTAACCACTTAGTGTCCTTTCAGGGGAATGAAAGTATATTTTATTTTTAAATACTAGTAAGGGTAACAAATCTTAATGATCTTTCACTATATTATTTAAATTTAGTCATTTTTAGAGGAAAATCTTACCTAGCTCTAAATGGATATCCAAAAATATTATAATCTATCCCCTGCTTGTGGCAAATTTAATTAAATCATAGAAAAGTATTTTCTTATGATTATTAAAATATTAAAGTGGTATAAAATAAGAAAGTAGCAATAATTATAACACTTCAGTACAATGATTATTTTAATTTTTGCATGTGTTTCTAGCCCTTGTCTACGTGTATACACATTTTATAGAGTTGGGATTTTTTTTAATTATTTTTTATTTTGTAGCCAGAGCCACGCCCAAAAAGACTTGAGTAAGTTGTAATATGGCATATTTAACATTTTATATAGTAGTACATTTTTTGCTTAACATAATATTTTTTAGATATTTCCCAAAACAGTTTTCATAATTATCATTTTAATAGCCACATGGTAACCCATTAATCTTTGACCTAGGGACTGCAGAGATCAACTCTTCATGCAAAAAGACATGAGTTCTCTCGCTCCAAGCTGTGTTTGGGGTCCTGGTTAGCTGCCTACAAGGTGACATCTGACCAATACTTTGATGATATCGCAGTCGAGCTGCTGTCCAATTAGCACCCACTGCACCTGCCACTGCCCTAATACCAGGGGGCTGAACCAAGGTAGGTATAGTCCTGCCCTCAAGGAATTGTATGCAGCTCCTTAGAAAGTAAGTCATTTATACTTTTTTAAAGTTGGCAGGTTTTACATCTTTTTAAGCTCAATTTATGGCACTGAAAACCTGATACAGAAGAGCCTACTAAAGATGCAGTTATCTGTGTGACTCAGCCCCGGTCAGGACAAGTGAAAGGCTAAAAAACAGGAGAGGAGTAGACTTCAAAACTATAAACTCATATAAAACAATCTCCAAGACAAGTGAGCAACTGAGGTGCTGAGAGACTTACCTAGGAGGCTGCCATCTGCGTAAAAAGTGGAGACACAGTTTTAAGGGCAATTGTTTACACGTGCCTAGAATGTAGAAGTGGACATGAAGTCGTGGGTGCCAGGCCTGGGAGAGAGACCTTCTCCCTGCTCCTGTGCGGTGCCTGAATACATCATGTGTTCACTTATTCACTGTTCTAAAAAGCGTGGCGGGGAGGTGGCGACCTCTATGGTGTAGAATTAGCTCAAGAGAAATATCTTACCTGCAAGAACTTTTCTCACAGAATGAAACATGGAGGTAAACACAGACTCCTTCTTAGGATGGAGTTCTGGGGCCAAAAAGAACAGGGTTAAAAACTGCAAGGCTGCCTGAAAAGACTGATCGTGTCCTGCCAGAGCTGGCAACTCTGACAGCGCCTGAGAGTAGATGCCCTGGTACAGGGCAGCGCGGGAGAGCAGTGTGTTGTCCGTCACTTGGGAAACCTCGGCCCCACCATCCCTGCAGCACGGGCTCAGCTCCGCTTCCAAGAGCGTGCTGACAGACGAGATGAGCACAGAGGGAAGGTGCTGGACCCCAGCCCCTGGTGGGAAGCAGAGCTGCACCATGGTCCCCGTCTGCCGCACGGCCTGCTGCAGCAGCTCAGTCAGTGCTGCTGGGGCTTCCTGGCCCGGTTTCTCCTCCTTGACATAAGGCCCCAGGACTTGGCACAACTTGGTTAAAGACACTAGAAGGAGTTGCCTGCTCAGAGCTTTCTGACTATCCAACTGTTTGCCAGAGGCTGCCTCAGTGTACGGTTTACAACTAGAGAGGAATGTGGTGATTTTTCCAAAATTGAGCACCAAGCTCAGCTTCATTTGGATGAGCATCTCCATCAGCTCCTCCAAGAATGTCCCTATCACTTGCAGGAATTCCAGCCAAGAGGGGTCGTCCATCTCAATAAGGAATCTCTCACTGGTTTTGAACAATGAGGTCAGTACAATCTCAAAAATATCACTAGCATACATGATCTTGAACACCAAGCGGGCACTTCTTCCCCTCTGCAGGTAACCAAGAAGCTGGTAGCAAGTCATCAAGAACTTGAGGGCCAGTGAGGAGGAGCAAGAACGTCCCAGTTTGGTGACAGCCAAGGACAGTAACAGAAGAAAATAATGTACATGATGGGGTGGCAAAAAGCTGTCCAGCTGTAGAGTAGAAATAACTTCCAATAGCCCCAAGATGTTCTCTAACTGTTCTGCCTCCAACTGGAAAGGGAAATCACTCTTGACCAGGGATAGTAAGTTCTGAGCAATTTCTTCTCTGGGTTCTGTACCTTCGGGCCCAACTTTTACAAATCTGTTTTCCCAATGAGCCACAGCTGTGTGGTCCTTTTCAAAAAGCCAGGGAAGCTGTTGACTGAGAAGACCCTGGTCACTCTGAGCACCAGAACACAGAATGCGAGAACACCTCACAGTTATGCACATTAAGAAAGCGGAATGAAGGGGCTGCATCTCTGGAAAGAGGGGGCTGTGAAGGATCGCCTTGGATATATTTTCAAGCGTGATGTATGGCTCTTCATCTACTGAGCCTTCCTGGGCTTTGCTCATTGGTAAAGTTCTCAGCAGGACACTGGCCAGGTATCTCACATCATCTGGACAAAGATAGGATATTAAAATTGTGAGATTCGACACAATTAAGTGCCAGTGCGCTACTGGGTATGTGAGTGCACTCACTGTCCCTACCTGGCCATCCCAGGAAGCTGTCGTTCTTTGATTCAAGCTTTCTCGGCCAGAACCAATAATATAGGCAGCATCACACCTCAAAGTTTGGAGGACTCCTTCAGATAGAACACTGGTTTGCATTAAAGTCCTTTTCATTTTCTGCAGGTAGAGTTGTTCTAAGCAATACCTGCCGAGAGAGTTGAACTGAGCTGTAAACGTCTCTATCTTCTTCCAAACTTGTGTCTCTACACCTGGGAGCAACGAAGGGAGGTTCGAGATCTCCGGAGCAACACCTGTCAGCGCCCCAGACACAGAGTGATACTGGCTGCAATTCATACTGCACATGGTATCCACGTGGGCCCAGGTGTAAGAGAGCAGGAGTACAGAGTCACTGACCTTCTGCAGCCACAGCTCAACTTCTGGGCCCAGGGGGCCCAGGAGAAGGGCCAGCAGGGGCTGCACAATCTCTCCTAGCATCCTCTCCATCATGCATTGTGTCCGTCTGATGATGGGCAGGGGTGTGCTACTGTCCGGGCTCCTCATGTTGAACATGACACAGTGTAGCAGTGTGCTAAGAGACAGTGACTTCAGGGCCATGTCAACATCACTCCGCAAATAGGGCAAGACTAAAGACTGAAACTTTTCCAGCACGAGGGACCACGTGTCCAAGATCTGGCTTGGGGGCAGCTCCAGGAGGCATGCACAGAGCACTGTGGAGGGGCCTGAGGCCAGCACAGGCTGCCTCAGCACCTCCGCAGCTGGACGACAGATGACCCCTAAAACCTCCTCAAACAACCGTGGTACTTGTCGGAGTTTGGCATATGTCTGGAAGAGAGTGTGAATAAGTGCTTCCTGGGCTTTTTTGGTTCGAAAATCTGTTACTTCTGCATCAATCCAAGCTGAAGCCAGCAGGTCATCCAGGTCTGGCTCCAAAATCAAATGATTCAGAGACATCAAAGTCTTGAGGCAGCGGAACCAGGCCGGCACAGATGCTTGTGGATGGTTCATCAGCAGCTCAGCCAAACGGCGGTAAAAGTGGAATTGAGCCTCTCCATGCCGGATCCTGTCCGCAGCAATGTTATAGATATTGTTGCTGGCCACTGAGTTGAGCAGCTGTTCCACAACCAAAAGTTCTGTGGTCCAATCTGACGTGGACAGGGCTTTTATCTGCTTCTCCTGCAGTTGTGAAATCCTCAAGCAGTGAAACAGCCTGGGGAGAACCTGGAAGCAGAGAAGCTGGTTTCCTTCCTTGAAGTAAGAATCTAAAAAGAGCTTATAGAGCAAGGCCACCGAGTTCGCCACCACGGTGGCATGGAGGGATGGTGCACAGTAGCCAGCGCTGACCAGCTTGCTGATCACGGTGTCCATGGGAGATAGAAGGTTCTTCATGGCTCCCATCTTCACGTCCTCTTGCTGCTGGTCCAAGAGCTCCTCTTTGTAGGATGACAGCAGCTCAGGCTGAAAAACTCCGCCCCGGAGCATGGCCTCAATTTGACTCCTAACATCCCGGCTCAGCGCCTGCCACAGCTGGCCCTGGCTGGCCTGTGTCCACGTGCCCCCAGAGAGTAAATGCCTCAAGACCAAGCAAGGCTGGAGCAAGTACCCGGTCACATCCCCAAAGGTACGTCTTGGGTTGACCTGCTGCTGCTGGATCAAGAGGTAATGGCCAAGAGCCAGGCGAATGACCTCAAACAACTGGGCCACCATGGCTTCTTCCGGCTGCCTACAGGCGGATGAGCACAGCTGGCTCAGCAAGGCCACCAGCAGCTCCTGTTTGGCCGTGTAGATGACAGCAAGGGCAGGCACTGAGAGGATGCCCTGGCAGCAGCTCAAGACTGCACGGATGTTCCTTTGGGATCCCGAATGAGAGAACTCAGTCACTCTCTCATTTATGATCTGAACATCAAGAAAGACAGGAAACTCATTACTGACCGTAAATACACACACACACACACACACACACACACACACACACACACAAAATGTTCAAAGGAATCAATATATTCAACCCTTCCCTTATCTTGGTGAGAAAGCAAACGTACAGAGTATCATATTTCAATGAACTTGACATTTGCTTAAGCAGTGCTCCCCAACCTTTTTGGCACCAGGGACCAATTCATGGAAGACAATTTTTCCATGGATGGGGGACGGAAGACCACAGGAGGCGGAGGGCTCAGGCAGTAATGTGCAGCCCACTTCCTAACAGGCCAAGGACCCATACTGGGCTACAGCCTGGGGATTGGGGACCACAGGCCTAATGCATCAAAATAAGGCAAAGCACCTGCTTTAATTCCTTCACACATCCATCTCCTACTAATACAAATCTGGAAAGAATCAGTGCCTTTGTAAATTTGCTGTCCCTTTCTAAAAAGCTGAGTTTTGTAAAGCTTAAATGCTAAAGATTACTTTCTCTTAGATCTTAAACCTACAATTCAGCTTAGATGTTACCAGGTAGGTGGATAGTGGTCCTTGGGTTATGATCCTGTGGTCCAAAATACATGTTTATAGTCAACTGTACTTTTTCTATTAAAAAAGTCAAAGCAAATGGCACTCTTAATAAAGGAAAGCCAAGGTTGCCAGTTACTGCTTACAGAGCAGATCTATTGTCTACTGCTCTTAAAATTCCAAAATTCATAAATACCAGAAATTATGAGAGTCAGACAGATTCCTAAGTTCACTCACTGGCTAAGTGATTTGCTCCCAGACTTATGGAATCCGAGAATAAATTTATCCTGCGTGCTAAGTTATCAGTAGTCCAGTGAGATAGCTACTATTATTTCCATTCACATAACTGTCAGCCATGGACCTTTAGAGTCCTTATGGAAAAGCTGTAACAAAAATATAAAATCCTTAAATGCCAATGCACTCCAAATTTTTGATTATACTACTCATCAATAAAAATTTTTTCCACATTTACACCCAATCAGTGTAATCTCTTTCTAAATTATATACATATTACAGTACTGTATTATATAATTATAAAGCACACATAAAAATAGAAATTAAATAAGTATTTTTTTTTAAACATAGAGACATTCTAAGATTTGCTTCCTATACCCCAAAGGATGATTCAGAATAACCCACTTTGGTGACCACAGTCTATTATTTTAAAAAGTGACACAGTCCAGAACACAATTTCAAGAATCATTAAAGCCTACAAACCATTGGGCAGCTCAACTACAATATTTCATTCTTCTCTGATTCTTCTGCTGATTTTCTCTACCTGCACACTCACGTGGTGAGGCGGTCGCAGTGGTTTCCCAGCACAGGCTTTGCATTCAGGCAGATCCAGGTTCAAATCCCAGCTCTGCCACTTACTAGCCATGTGACTTTAGGAAAGTTACTTAATCTTTTTGAGAACCAATGTACTAAGTGCCCGTTAGTAGTTCTTATTAGAACTAGCTATTCTCACGATATTTCAACATATTCAGTTTTGACAATGAAGTTCATACTAAATCTCAGACTTTAAAATCACTTTCAGTCAAAAACCTTTGAGGAAATTCCTACCCAGATTTTGGCCTTTGATCTCCCTCCAGGTAAAAGAAAGGTGAAGGGAAAAAAAGCTCAGGGCACACAATTTGCTGGCTACCTTTTCCAATTAGAAAGATAATCAACAACCTGTTCATAAAACAGTTCTCAGCTTTTCTTGAATATTAAATATCAAAGTGCTTGGCACAGTATACAACATACATGTACATTCAATAAACATCAGTTATTATTATAATTCTAATAATATGATTACTTCCTTCTCCTCTTCTACCTTGACATTTCCTACATCTTCATATAATTAACCCTCAAACAAATAAGCCTCCAACATTAACGGGAAATCAACAGAGATGTATGTAACTCATACAGCACAACTGAAGAGACAGGCAATTACCTTGACGAGGGAAATCTGAAGGTTAACCGTCTTTCCATTCTTGAGGAGATTCTGCAATTTCCTGCTATGTAAAATGTTATCTATATAGATCCAAAGCCTTTCAACGATATCTTCCTTCAGTTCAAGTTTTTTCTTATAAAATGCAACCAGTGACTGTCTTGCCCAATCAAGCAACACCTGAATTTGGAGGAAACAAACACTGAAAATAAATAAATTTCTTTGCCAAGAGAGAAAGATGCTAGACTTTTGGACATTAAAGGCGTAACCAAATCCAATTGCCAGGAGAAGAAAAAAAAAACTCTCCTTTAAAACTTACCTTTGGTAATATTATACAACATAAATGTTTTGGTATCTTAAAATGTTTATCATAAAGAATGAAAAAGAGAAAACAATTACTTTTATCTTCATCTAGGGCACATAAAAGTTTGAGGTGAAACTCAAACACGTCTTATCTCCTTTTCTGAAGTTCTATAGACATACCTCATTTTACTGAGCTTCGTAGATAATTGCGTTTTTCACAAATTGAAGGTTTGTGGCAACCCTGCATTGAGCAAATCTATTGGCACCATTTTTCCAACAGCACGTGCTCCCTTTGTGTTTCTGTATCACATTTTGATAATTCCAACATATTTCCAGCTTTTTCATCATTATTGTATCTGTTATGGTGGTTTGTGATCAGTGATCTTTAATGTCATTATAATTGTTTTGGGGTGCCACAAATTCTGTCCTTATGAGACAGCGAACGTACCTGATAAATATTCCATGGGCTCTGATTGCTGCACCAATGGGTTATTCCCCCAACTCTCTCCCCATCTTCTGGCCTCCCTATTCCCTCAGATACAACAATATTGAAATTAGGCCAATTGATAACCCTACAATGGCCTCTAAGTATACAAGTCAAAGGAAGAGTCACATATCTCTCATTTTAAATTAGAAGTTAGAGATGATTAAACTTACTAAGTCATGTTAAAAAGTGAGACAGGAATGCTGAGATAGGCTGAGAGCTAGGCCTCTTGAACCAAACAGCCAAGTTCTGAATGCAAAGGAAAAGTTCTTGAAGGAAATTAAAAGTGCTATTCCAGTGAACACATGAATGATAAGAAAGAGAAACAGCCTTATGGCTGAAATGGAGAAAGTTTTAGTGGTCATCATGATCAAACCAGCCACAACATTCTCTAAAGCCAAAGCCTAATCCAGAGCAAAGCTCCAATTCTCTGAAGGCTGAGAGGGGTAAGGAAGCTGCAGAAAAATATCGGAAGCTAGCAGAGGTTGGTTCATGAGGTTTAAGGTATAACATCAAAGTGCAAGGTGAAGCAGCAAATGTTTATGTAGAAGCTACAGCAAGTTGTCCAGAAGATCTAGCTAAGATCACTGATGAAGGTGGCTACCCTCAACAATAGATTTTCAACACAGATGAAACAGACTTATACTCCAAGAAGATGCCACCTAGGACTTTCGTAGCTAGAGAGGAGAAGTCAAGCCCTGGTTTCAAAGCTTCAAAAGACAGACTGATTCTCTTATTAGGGGCTAATACAGCTGGTGACTTTAAATTGGAGTCAATGCTCATTTATCATTCTGCACATTCTAGGGATTTTCCTAGGGATTTTTAAAATGATGCTAAATCTACTCTGGCTGTTCTCCATAAATGGAACAACAAAGCCTGGATGATAGCACATCTTTTTACAGTACAGTTTACTGAATATTTTAAGCCTGCTGTTGAGACCTACTGCTCAGGAAAAAAAGATTCTTTTCAAAATCTTACTGCTCATTGACAATGCACCTAGTCACCCAAGAGCTCTGATGTAGATGTAAAACGAGATGAATGTTGTTTTCATGCCAGCAAACACAACATCCATTCTGCAGCCCATGGACCAAGAAGTAATTTTGACTCTCAAGTCTTATTACTTAAGAAATACATTTGTAAGGCTATAACTGCCATAGATTGTTGATTCCTGTGATGGATCTGGGCAAAGGTCAATTGAAAATATTCTGGAAAGAATTCACCATTCTAGATGCCATTAGGAACATTCGTGATAAAGCATAAGAAGTCAAAATATCAACATTAACAGAAGTTTGGAAGAACTTGACTCTAAAGCTCACGGATGAACTTGAGAGGGTCAAGACTTTGGCAGAGAAGTAACTGCAGATGGGGTGGAAATAGCAAGAGAACTAGAATTAGAAGTGAAGCCTGAAGATGGGACTGAATTGCTACAATCTCATGATAAAACTTGAATGGACGAGCCTGAAAAAGAGCGAGACTCCGTCTCTACTTAAAATACAAAGAAATTAGCTAGACAACTAAAAACATATATAGAAAAATTAGTCAGGCATGGTGGTGCATGCTTGTGGTCCCAGCTACTCGGGAGGCTAAGGCAGTAGGATTGCTTAAGCCCAGGAGTCAGAGGTTGCTGTGAGCTAGACTAACGCCACAGCCCTCTAGCCTGGGCAACAGAGCAAGACTCTGTCTAAAAAAAAAAAAAACTTGAATGGATGAGGAGTTGCTTAGGGATGAGCAAAGAAAGTGGTTTCTTGAGATTGAATGTACTCCAGGTGAAGATGCTGTGAAAATTGCTGAAATGGCAACAAACGATTTAGAATATTACATAAAGACAGCTCATAAAGTAGTGGCAGGTTTTGAGAAGACTAAGTCCAATTTTGAAGGAAGTTCTGTGGGTAAAATGCTATCAAACACCATTCACAAGACACAGAGAAATTTTTCGTGAAAGAAAGAGTCAACAGATGGGGGAAACTCCATTTCTGTCTTATTTTAAGAAACTGCCACAGCCATCTCAATCTTCAGCAACCACCACCCTGACAGTCAACAGCCGTCAACATGGAGGCAAGATCCCCCACCAGCTGATTTCTTACATTCAGCTGATCAAAATAAAAATAAAAAGATCCTTCACCAGCCAAAAAAAATCACTGAAGTCTCAGATGATCATTAGTACTTTTTAGCAATAAAATATTTTTTAGGCCAGGCATGGTGGCTCACCCCTGTAATCCTAGCACTCGGGGAGGTCGAGGCAGGAGGATCACTTGAGGTCAGGAGTTTGAGACCAGCCTCAGCAAGAGTGAGACAGACCCCTGTCTCTTACTAAAAATAGAAAGAAATTAGCTGGGCAACTAAAAAAAAATAGAAAAAATTAGTTGGACATGCTGGCTCACGCCTGTAGTCCCAGCTACTCGGGACGCTGAGGCAGGAGGATCCCTTGAGCCCAGGAGTTTGAGGTTGCCGTGAGCTAGGCTGATCCCACGGCACTCTAGCCCAGGCAACAGAGCAAGACTCTGTCTCAAAAAAAAAGGCATTTTTTAATTAATGTACTTTTTTTAGACATAATGCTATTGTATACTTACTAGATTACATAACTTTTACATGCACTGGGACCAAAAAATTTGTGTAACTTGCTTTATTGCAATATTCACTTCATTGCAGTGATCTAGAACCAAACCTGCAATATCTCTGAGGTATGCCTGTATTAAGTTTTAAAAGTTAATTTTAATAAAAGCACAACAACAACTGGTTAGAATGATCACAGAATGAATCACACAAACAAAGTAAAAAAGCAAAGAAGAGTCAAAAGACTAGGATTTGTGTCCTGGCTTCCCCAAGTTACCTGCAGCTTAACATCTAAAACTATTTATACCTTATCCGAGAGACAGTCAATATGAAATAATGCACGAGTGCTTTACAAAAATGAGGATTGTACATAGTTTCCATTATTGTGTCATGTTTTCTCATTCACAAAACATTGAGGAAAGGTGGTGAGACCTCAGTCCACAATACCAGAGCTGTCAATAACAGTATGAATAGTGACAGATGCCAGAAGGAAAAAAACTGTCAGGAAAAGGACAGGGGAAACACTGATCAAATTGCCTGCCACGGCCCCCTCTTTGTTTCACCCTTTGCAGCACTTGCCAGGTGACCATCAAGCTGCCAAGATGATGCTGATGTGCAGTCATGTGTAGACACTACTAGATACATGACACTTGCTCTACATACTGTACTTCATCATCACTTTAACTTGTGCAATCCATCTTTGACACATTTTGTGCTGTATTCTTTAATACCAACAACTGGTTGTACATAAATTCAATTCATGAGCTTGTCATGGCATTTATCATATTAACTATTTTTTTTAGCCAAAAAGGCTTGAGAAATATTAACAAGGAGTGCTATCTTTCTTGGTACCTATGCTATTTCTGGAATGGTTTTATATAAATACTAATACTTCTCTATTTCCCAACTTTCAATTTATCAAATTCTGAATATTTTGAAGAAAGCACCACCAAGCAATTGCTTGCAGAATGTCACTTAGGATTTGTATACAAACAGAGTTACCAACACTTTCAGAACCTAACGTGTGGAACTTAATTCCCAGTGTGTTCACTAATGCATATATTTAATGCATGATATAATGTTTCCCAACAAAAGAAATGTGATTTTGTAACAGAAAAACTTTATTAATGAATTATAACTCATTACTTTTCTCACTTTTAACTTCAAAGAAGTTTCCTCCCCAATCTTTTTTTAATTAATTAATTAAAATTTTTTTTTTTTTTGAGACAGATTCTTGCTTTGTTGCCTGGGCTAGAGTGCCATGGCATCAGCCTAGCCTACAACTTCAGACTCCTAGGCTCAAGTGATCCTCCTGCCTCAGCCTCCTGAGTAGCTGGGACTACAGGCGTGAGCCACCACACCTGGCTAATTTTTAGTTGCCCAGCTAATTTCTTTCTATTTTTAGTAGAGACAGGGTTTCGCTCTTTCTGAGGCTGGTCTCGAACTCCTGACCTCAAGTGATCCTCCTGCCTCAGCCTCCCAGAGTGCTAGGATTACAGACGTGCGCTACTGTGCCCAGCTAATTCCCAATCTTTTCTCTAATCTTTTTTTAACTAAATGTCAATGTGCAATTTATACAAGTGATAATTATTTTTATAGACTGTAAAAATATAAATTTCACATTAAACTTACTTGTTCTTTATTTGGAAGAAAGCACTGGTGGGAAATCCATGCAAAGTGAGCTAGTTTTAGTTTATCTTCCCAGGAAGTCGTCTTGCTCTTAAGCTTTAAGGAAATGCCAGAATAAACAGCAGCCATTGCTACAGTTTATCTACAATTAAAAACAATGAAAAAAAATTATAGTATGGGCAAACTGAAGAAGCAACAGAAAATGAACAGTGTGTGTATTTTATTGTCTACACAGTACATATTGTTTCAGACAAAAGTAGGCAGAAAATGGATTGCACACACAGAAGATGGATTACAAGTGTTCCTGCTGTGATCAAATATTACACCCCTAAAGGTGAATGCACAGGAATTCAACAAGGCAAATACCAAGTGTTCAGATTACTTATGGAAAGAGTTATGCATACGTGGTTTTAGATTGAAAGAGGAAAATTTCTGCACCTGTCTTCTAAAATATACCAATTATTATGTAATGTCTCAGGATCAGCTCTTTTAAATAGTTCAAAAAGATAAATAAGCAATGTTTAGAGACACTAATATTTCTCCAAGTGAAAAAGATATATGGTATTAACCTAACCCTCAAACAAATACTGTTACTTCAGCTGCAACAGTAACTTCTACCAGAACTTTATTGTATTCATTTGTGTATACATTTACAAACACACCTTCCAAAAGACTCTACAAAAGATATTTGCACAATTAAAACACTATAAAGGGGGGAGACGTTCCAGGTTAAGTAATTTTTGTTATAAAAAGGTAAACAAGTCAGTTTCTCAAGAGAAAAAAATTTTCATGATACTTAATACAAAAATAAGATTATTGTAAATAAAAACAATTTAGGACAATGCAGACACTTAAAAGATTGCAGTCCCATGATTCTAATCTGTAACATATTCTGTCAAAACAAAAGAATCTGCTGGCTGAGTCACCTGTATTTTTTCTAAATCCTAAAGCCCTATCTTCAGAATTTATTCTCAGTAAATAACTACATAACCAAAGAGTGAACACTGGGTGAAGTATCCTCCACTCCATTACAGAAAACAGGAACAGTCAAGTGCTATCACTTTTCCTATTTTGTCAAAATGTCCAATACCAGTTGAACAACTACTTAACTTAGAAGTTCAACATGACACCGCCATCGCGATGGCTACAAAGTGCATAACAAGTGTTCGCTGAATTCGCTACAAAGACGCCATAGACATTCTCCCAGCTCTGCCAGAGCTCTGCTCCGCAGCCGGCTGCAGTCCGTCCCAGGCCTGCCAGCGCTCGTAGGACGACCGCCAGCACGCGGCCACACACCGAGCCCCCTGCCCAGCAGACAGACACAAAGTAACGGCAATCGGCAGAAAGCTACCAGGAGCCAGGCGGGCGGGCCCGACCGAGCGCGCCCCGTCGGCTCTCTCCCAGAGCCTGGTGGCGGCAGGGGAACTGGGCAGGGCTGGGGGATAAGGTCTGGACTCGGCCTGGGTGAGGGGCTCACCTCGGGGCCCATCGCGGGTCGGGGGTCTCACCTCGGGACCCACCGTGGGTGGGGGGCTCACTCAGGGCACAGCTCCAGGTGCGCGGCTCACCTCGGGACCCGGCCGGGGTCAGAGCTCTCACCTCGGGGCCCACCGCGGGTCGGGGCTCACCTCGAGTCCCAGCTCCAGGAGCGGGCAGCGGAGGGACGGACGACAGCGACAGCAGTTGCCCGGCTCGGCTCCCGCGACCCGCCGCGTGTGTCCACCCCCGCGCTCCTTCCGCCCGACGCCGGCGGCGCAGCGGGGCGGGGCGGCGCGCACGCCAGGCATCGGCAGCCGAGCGCCGAGGCGCCTCGCCCATTGGCGGAGACGGTTGCGCGGTGGAGGCCGAGCGCGCAGCCCGCGGTCCGTTCGGTGTCAGTCAGTCATGGGGCTGCCGCCCAGAGTCGCCGCGGGGGCGGCGGGGCGCGGGGCTCGGGGGCCCGGCTGAGCGCGCCGTGGGAGCGAGGCCCTGCGGCAGCGACGGCGGAGGCGGAAGCGAGCGGGGGGCGGCGGGGGCGGCGGGGGCAGCCGGAGCCGCCTGGGATGTTCAGTGAGTGCGGCGCGGGGCCGGGGCGGCGGCGGGCGGGGCGGGGCGGCGCGGGAGGCCCAGGCGGGGCGCGGCGGCTCCCGCCGGCGGCGGGGGGGGTGGGGCGCGGGGCGGGG
>CAUYSK010010114.1:0-52514 GCA_963575035.1 Avahi laniger | reverse complement strand
GTGTTTGAAGTAAAATTTTTTTATTATGGTTAGAAACATTTTGAATTTTATAAGTAAGTTGTTTTACCAATTGCATATTAAAGTAATAAAATGTAGTGACTTCTGAAATGCTTTTTAAAGAATATATGTGAACTTAATTTGCTTTAATAAAACAAAATTTTGTTTAATGTGTTAAAAAAAAAAAGATAACTTAGATACTGGTTCATAGGGTTGTGAGAAACACATTAGGTGATTAAACCACTTAGAAAACATAGGCTAAATGGTAGCTATTATTAGTCATTAAGATAGAAAAGGAGAATTTGGATCTAAGTCCTTAAACATAAATAGCTGTATTTCATGAGGATTCTCTTTTTAAGTTCTATTGTGTTACAAAATAATTTTCTGACTTATGTGAAAACTTGTCCTCTCCCCAAAATGGCCATACTCTGACAATGTTGAAATCAAGTGGACCCCTGCTAATAACTGAAAATAAACCCAAATCATGTGGATCAGTAACATTCGAGCACACATTTTCTCTGCTGGGCAGGGACACAATCAGAATATTAAAAGAGGTTGTTAAAGTTGACCACTGATACAACCATAAGTTGAACAAGTAAAATCCGTGAATTCAATCAGAACTAACTTTATTATTTCTCTCTCACTATCCTTTTAAATTTTATGGTTTTGCATCTTCCTGTCTTGCAGAAATTTAGAGTAAGTCCCAAAACTTCTTTGGTCACATTCTGGTAATAAAAACAATCTCAAATCAGTAATTAAAATATGCAATTCTTGAATTTCATTCAGGTCTTAGCTGCTGTCTTTCCCTAGCTCAGGCCCGCCCAACTGGCTGTAAACAGTGAGTGGGAAGGAGCAAGATTGGCTACTCCCTCTTTTTCCTGGCAGGCCTTCTACCTATCTGCCTTCTTGATGCCTCCATTTCTGACCCCCCAGGATCAGAGCTGTATGGAGGACAGGGAGAAAGAGGAAGGGGACAGGGCTTTCCCCAGGCTTGGGGCAGCATTTGAAGCTGTCTTTCTCCTAGGCCCATCTGTGGAATTTTGATGATCACCCATCACTGGAGATGTCTCAGCTGCAGTCCCTATTCTGGGACATTATATCTCCTCTGGCTGCTTCATTAGCCTCTGGGCCTATGGAGGTCCTTCCCCCTGTTAGGGTTCCTTTACTGTGCCTTAGACAGGTTTTTTTTCTTACGGCCTTAGGGTTCCTTTACTGTGCCTTAGACAGGTTTTTTTCTTACGGCTCATATCCAAGGACACACTCATGTAACCATTTCCCTGACCAGCTCATGTAATCTGCCAATGCACTGACCGCTCTTTTCTCCAGCATCAGAGCAGCTGACCAGCCCACCTCTGCCCTTTGGGTTCGTCTGGTACTAGCTGAATACCAGCCCTTGGGTGACACTCAGCGTGCAGGGGATACTCATCAACTTTGCAGTGAGTCATCTGTTGTCCTGCACCTTCAACACAAATGAGACAAATAATTCTCACTCAAGTAATTTTTTGCACAACTAGAAAGTCAACAAAAGCCTACCAAATTCATTGATTTCTGACAGTGTAAGCACTTGCTAAATATTTATTGAATGTCGACTAAATGTGCTAGTACAAGCTTTTCTATTTGTAGACATAATTTGACTAAGTGGTTATGATGGAAGATGAGGAGTTTTTCCTCTGAGACCTTTCAGAATAGCTTAAGTTGTCACGTCAGAAGGGGTCTGAGCTACCTTCTCTGACACTAATAGCAGAAACTAGTAGAGGGTTGCAATCTTTTTCCACACTATGCCGCTAGAACCCACAGCACTAAACTTGTGAAAAACACTATAACTAAGCTATTTCAGAAGTAGCTTTCTTTCTCTCAATCTCTCCTGAACTCTATCATCCATTCATTTTAGGCTTTTAGGCTTTGGGAAAATGGATTTGAAGCCTTACTCCACCATTTTTTGTTCCAGCTTCCAGCTGCTAAATAACCCTCCAATCAGCAGGTGAAAGGGAAGTTTCACTTATTAATCAGGCTTCTTCAGACCCCTACTGGAAGAAATCAGGCCCTGGAAGCATTCTACTAGGTTGAGCGACTCCAGCCAACGACAGTCCTACCTGCAGCTCTCTCTGAGGTCAGAGGAACAAATGGCTTTGGGTGGAACAAAGAGGAAGAAAGGAGGTGGGGGAACTGGAGGGAAGCAGAGAATGAAACGCAGGCTAAATAGCCCTTGAGATAATGGAAGTTCCGGGAACTATTCAGCCGATTGTTCCATGGAGTGGCATTGTTCTTCCATCTTTCCAAACATGTCACGTGGGAAATCACCTGTTGCAATGGCAGCCTCCCAGTCTATTACAGACAAGCTATGTCAGAGCTCACAGAACAGAAAGCCTCACAGACCAAGTGCTCCAATCACATGGCTTATGAAATCAATTTAAAGCTCACAGGGAAAATTGATGGGAGAGAGATGGGGTGAACAAACACACTTAGGATTGAGTGCAAGTGGGGCGGAAGGACCACACCATCTGAAGCCTAGGGTGTGCAATGTTCATATGCTGCCTCCCTCGCACTCTCTCTGTGTGTATGTGTGTGTGCATGTGTGCACTGAATTATCCTTCCCAGCTGATGGTGGTTATGAGGATTAGAGTTGAGATCTAGCAAGAAGGCCCATAGACAGAAGATCTCTGGTCTTAGGCCAAACACACACATTTGCTCTATTGAAGAGATAAAAAGACAGGCACTCCTGGCACAGCTGTAGCCAATCAGCCTGCTGAACAGCCATGAGTTTTATTTACGTTTCTTGGGCAGAGGACATGTGGAGCCAGAATGAGAGTCACCAATGGATGACTAGATTAAGACTTTATGAATATTAAGTGCTCATGTATGGTGTATCCTGAATATTTAGTGCCTCTGGTATATTTAAGTCTCGTATATATTGAGTACCCCCAGGTGCCTCATCAATATTACATATCTCTTGATCTTTCCATCAGTCTCAGTCTATGTTATACATTCTACTTGCTAACTGTGAGGAGTGGGCTTTGGGGCACGAGAGCAGGCTTCCCTGAGTTGAAGGAAGAGATGGACGGCAGCAGGTAGATGAGACATACTCTTTACTGTCAGGGGGATGCAGCTGCGGTGAGAGCATGGCCGAGAACATGGCAAGAACTTACATACAGCTCAGAACAACAGTGGCAACATGCCATGGGAGAGTGATCACATGGGTTCACCTTGGTTCACCTTGGTGCTAACTCATGCCTCCCTGGAAGGCCGGCTGAAGACACGCCAGCAATTACTTTAGTTTGGCCTAAGAAACTTATTGCCTATACAAATGAATTTCCCTTACACTAACTATTTAATACATTCCATGAATTCTGCCCAGGTCTAACAAACATTTTGCTTAGTAATTACTTATATATACTTAAAACTCTTAAAAGGTTGCATGTTATACAAACTACAAATTTATCTAACAAAATTAGTCTCAAAAGCAAATACATATTATGATATCTTTCATTGTGGAAATTATGTCTCATTCAGCTATGTGTTTCATGTGTGGCTGGTAGCAACATACAAATACACACTCAATATGGTAGTCCTCCTTAACCTCAGGGGCTGTGTTCCAAGACTCCCAGTGGATGCCTGGAACTGTGGATACTACCAAACCCTATATAGAGAGTACTATGTTTTTTAATCTGATAACTAAGATGGCTACTAATTGACCGACTGGTGAGTAGCATCTACAGTGTGGATACCCTGGAAAAAGGGATGATTTATGTTCCAGGCTGACAAAACAGGCTGGTGCAAGATCTCATCATGCTACTCAGAGCAACAGGTAATTTAAAACTTATGAATTGATTACTTCCAGAATTTTCCATTAAATGTTTTTGGACCACAGTTGACTGTGGGTAACTGAAACTGTGGAGAAAGGGCAGGGGGCTATTGTGTATGTTTTTTACATAAAAACTGAATTTCATTGTCGTTAGTACATGTCCACCAAAGAAAACAAAAATGAATCAAACAGACCCTTTTCCTGTTAAGTATTTAAATTAATAAGCTGGAAACTTAGTGGCTGGAGAGAACAACTATTTATTATTTCCAGGAGCCTTTGAGTCGGCAAGGTGGTTTTGCTCGCTTGATCTCTGCTGGCCTTGCTCTTGCACCCGCAGTCATCTGGAAGGTCAGTTTGAGGGTGGATGGTCTACAATGGGAAAAAGCTTTGTAGTAATACCCAGGGAGGGAAAAGATGTATGTTTCCTTAATATCATAAGTCCTGAGTTACTATTTTTTCATAAAAAATAGGGTCAAACTGATGTTATTAGAAGGAACATGAATTTCTAATGTAATGGGATGGCCCTCAGAAGTATAATCCTTATGATGACAAAGGTTATTTGATTCCAAATGCTTTTGGAAAGAGCAGCCAGTGCCAAGGGTGAAATCTATGTAATATTTTCTCACCATCTACCTCCATTCATGGGAAGAGCCTGCTCATTATCTTCCCAAATGCCAGTAGCATAAGCAGCAGAAATTGAAGCCGTGCCCACTTCTGCTCTCTTTGGAGCCAGGTGACACTAAACATTGAAGAAAACCATTGCCATTTAGCACTTCCCTGAGGCTGTGGAAATTGTAAGGCAAAAGGTTTTTCTGGGAGACTAGCATGACCTCATTATTCTGTAGGGCAGAGCAGTTGTCATACATTTGTTTACAATGGTTGTTGCCTCCGCATCCAATTTTAGGCCTGACATAAGTTGTTTGAAATCCAGTCTTACCTATCACTTTTGGTGGAGTCAAAACCTTCTCACCTGTGTGGTTGTTTGTGATACAGACCACTTATTCCTCATCCTACTGACCCAAAACCCACTGCAACACAAAACCAGGGTCATGTAAATACGTGTCTGCCTTCATGTCTTTAGTCAATCCATGGCCCCCTGTGGAAAGCTTAAGGGACGGTGCCCACAGATAAAGGCACAGTGAGTCCCACATGTCCTCTCTCTCACTCCCATCACTGGGTAAGCTCTCTGCAGTCTCCAGCCTTCACAACACCACCCCTCCGTACCCCCAACCTCCCTGGGATCTGAAGAAATGCATCTCTTCTGTTCCATGTGTTTTGGTTTCACCTCCTCATTGTGTCTCATCTGACTGACACCTGAACCTAACTCCCCTCATCCCCACTCAGGGCTCTCCTAGAGAGCGGCCTTCTTGGCTTGTGGTCGCTCTCAAGGGAGAGACCTCAAGACCAAATCAGAAAGAAACTATCACAGTGGAAATCACAACAATTGGCGCTGTGAGCAGGGTGTGCAGTCGCGACCATGGGGGGCACAAGCAAATGCCTCCAGACTGCCCTTGGCATCCTAACTCTCCCTCCCACGCGGCTGACCCCATTTGGGAAGGCTCCACGTGGGCCAATGCTCATCTACCCTATGTGCGTTGCGTTGAGGGCTCTCAAACTGCCCTTCCTACGTTGGGTGGGTCCTAGAACGTCCGGGGGCTTTCGGGGACCACTAACTGCCCGCGTTAACAAGGCAAGAGAGGCAAACATGATCAACACCCGCAGCTGCTGCTGCTCCTCGGAACAGGAACTACTGGGCAGAGTGAAATTGACTGTATGCTAAAGGCCTAACCCGGTGGCCGAAGGGATTGTTACCGAGAGGCACAAGGGGGTACCCTCTGCTACCCATCCTCGTGGGGGGCCGTCAGGTAGACGCTGGGCCATGCAAGTGCAGGAGGGAGCCTCACACTCTGGCTACCGCTGAGCTGCGGAGGCAGAATCTAGGGAGGTCACTAGACTTCCCACCTTGACACAGGGATGCCTCCCCTTCACCAGGAAATAATGACGCTCTTTGGCAACGGTGCCACTGTGGTCTGCAGTCTCTATGCTGCTGCCTTCCCTTGCTCTGTCCTTTTTGTCCCTGGACCCTAAAGAGGTCAATGGGGACATCACTGAGAGGGTGGCAGTTATCTACAAACTGGCTAATGGAAACCTCACTCCCAGCAGGAGCCCCTCGGACACCCAGTAGTTCCTCAGGTAAACATCCAAAGAGAGAGAGAAAAAAATTTTTAGCTGCCTAAAAAGAGCCATTCTAAAGCTTTTACTTAAAAAGTGGGCAGTGCTGTGGGGAGACTGATTGCCTTGGGGGAGGCATGCTGGAGAGAGGCTACTGCTGAGAGGCATTGCCCTTTCCTTCCTCCTTCCAGAGACACAAACTAAAACTGGGGCTTCAAGCCACTAAAAGCAGAAAAGAAACAAACAAACAAAAACCCAACCAAACAAACAAAAAACCAAAAAATAAAAATAGGAAAAAAAAAAGGAAAAAAGACTGCAGCTTTAGGCCGCTACAAGTTCAAGGAAAAAAAAAGAGGAACTTTAAGTGCTGAGCAAATGCCAGATCTAAAAAACCTAATGCTAATCTTAGATTACTAACTAATTTAAAAACAAACCCCTAGATACAGGGGGGAAGAAAGTAATCAAATAAATTAATATATTGTTTATATGTACTACTTTAATATAAATATGTAATAAATAGATAAAATGTAAATTTGTATATATGATATATAACTAAATTAAAATAAATTCCCATAATTTGATCCAACTGGAAATCTGAAATTTATACAATAAATTTATATATTAAAGAATTTATATAACAAAAAGAGAAAAAAGGGTACTAATTGGCTTTGTGCCTGTACAACATAGATTCTATTTTTAACAATCACTACAATGTACCAACTGACAAAACTTCATGGGTTTAATGAATACTGGGGTTCAAATTATAGTTATACCTGGAGATCCCACTAAATTTAAACACCCTGCCCCTATAATTTTAAAAAGGTAACTGGATATAAAATACAGACAAATGAGTATGCTTCACTTTAAATATAGCCTTGCCTAAATTTCCCATAGTCATAGTACTCATTGCTGTAACATATTCTTTATTGGGCATAGATGCTCTGACACAATGAATAACAAATTAAAATTCAAGTAAGTTTTTGACATTTACAAATTGGCTTAATACAATGGAACCCTATGAACCTCCTTAAGATAGTTAATATGGCCCAATGTAAGTTAAACCAGGGCCTTCAAAGATTAAAAATCACATATATAAAACCTAATTAATAAAGGGCTGATTATCCCCACTGTTTCTACTTTTGACAGCCCATTTTTTTTCTGTTCTCCAATCTGGGAAAAATAAAGGGTGTCTTATGATAAATTACTGCAACCTCAATGCTATGGTCCCATCCATCACAGCCCCGATACCCTGTATTATTGAACTTATTCTATTCAATTGATCTGGCAAATATTTTGCTCTTGATCTTTGGCCCATATGTTCTGTTCAGTGCCTGTTTCAGTAGCCTCTCGGCTGCAGTTTGCCTTTAGCTCCGAAGGGACATGAGATAGAATGTCTTCTCCAGGTTACTCATTGGACACCTCAATAGCTTTGTCATACACAATCTTTGCAGACAAGATCTTAGTGACATCCCCCTCTCCAGGAACACAGGTATGACATTACAGTTTGTTGATGGTATCCTCCTCCAAGGAGATTCAGTTGACATACTCATTAAGAACATACAAATCCATTATCTTTTAGCACTTTTTGGGTCCTGCTGCCAACAATTCCTCATTTATAAATTTTAGTTACAAATTTAAATCAGCAGTCACTCTTGTTAGTGGCCTCAGACCCTCCTTCACTATGGTAGCCTCTTTTCATGCCTCCTGGGGTCTCTGGATCACTTATGACAGCCATGTGGTGCCCCATGGCTTCTGATGCAAGAAATTGCCCCTTTCAGCCTTGTGCTATACACCATTTAAATAACAAATGCGTGGCTACCTACCGGGCTCTCTTGGCAATAGAGGTTCTCACAGACCCTGTGCCTGTGACACCCATACCCAACTGCCATTGTGCTTTGGGTCATGGCAACAGCACCCGCCAAGCTCGGCATGGCTACCAAGCCCTCCTTAAGATGGAACGGAGACAAACCTGGGCCCTCTGGTATATTCCACCTGCAGGAGGGGATGGTTTCCCCTGTCCTCAGTCCCTTGCCAGTTGCCAGGGTGCTGGAGGAGGTCATATCTCCCACAGACCCTTAACTATTTGGAAAGCTCCTTGGGATTAACTCAGCAAATAGCAATGGGAGTTCATAGACCATGCAAAGGTCTACCCATCATACATGATGAAGCTTAGTGGGATGTTGCTGCTTTTCATCTCTTAGCCAGGATGTCCCTAATAAAAGATGGAGCCCAAGAAGCAACACACTTAATCAGACTTCTGGCAGTTATCTTAACATTGGATGCCCTGGTCAGCAAATGGTCCCATGTTCACATTTATTATCAACTTTTGGACCGTTACTTAAAAACTGTCCCTTTAGAGGTAAAAAACAAAAACACTCCCTCAAAAAAAAAAAAAAAAAACAAAACCTCTTGCTTCATAGATACCCAAAACATTAAGCAAAATTACATGTTTCCACAGATATTAATACTAAGGCCACAACACAAGACTTTGCCAAAACACATGTTATTCCCTTCAGAGTTACAGACATTACTCGTAGTAACCAAGACATACATTTCACTTCTTAAAATCCACAATGCTGGGTTCTTGAAAGAGGCATTTGATACCAAAAAGGCACTTTAACTGAGAGACACAAGGATATCTTCAAATAATTCCTTTTCAAATTCCAGTCCAACAAATAAACCCCTAATGTTCTCTGTTTCGCCTCAGGCTTTAAGTTATTTTGTATAAATTTTCAATACTTCCCCTGTCCCACAAGGACTGGAGGTCTGACTGAGGGCACCTACTCTCCTGGAATCATTAACCATAGATTGTTCCACAGGCCAGGCTGCTGCTCATCTGATATGGGACCCGGTTGAACTTTTGCCCAAGACAAAACCCTATCGGGTGCTGCACGCCACTGTGTTGACCGCTGGCTTTCTTGCTACGGGTTTGGATGCTTTACGGTTTACAACCAAAGGCCCACATCAGCTCCAGAGGGTCCCACTTGAAAAGGATACCCCATTCACATGTCTCAGATGACATCTCTGTGACTGGAAACCTCTCTGCTGGAGGTAACTTTGCTCCTTGTGTTGGAGACTACTTCACCCCAGACACCAAAACCTCCACCAGTGATGCCACGGACTGCCTCTCCTAAGACACAAAACGCACACAGGACTTTCTTTGCTTTTCTTCCTGAACTCACTGCTTCGCCCATTTCTTGCTCTCTGTTTAAATACACATCCCTATACTTTCATTTCATACCTAATGGGAAATTTGGTACAAGTTATTTGAATTAACGGAGATGACTTCTTTTCCCAGGAGTCCCCCGCCTCATCGGCTCCCTGGGGGCAGGACCACCCACTCCCTGTGTCTTTTCCTACTATTCCCCCTCCAGGTTTCCGCCAGTCTCTGACAGTCAATTTCACTACCATTCAACTACAGCTGTCTTGCATTTGGAAAGGGATGCCAAGACCTCAAGAGGTGAATTGCACTGAATTCTTATAATGTGCTTCAGGTCCATTTTGAATATGGGTTTAGCTTTCTCCTACCAGGCTCAGTCAGGCTTGGCACGATTTCCAGTTCTCCGCCTCCTCCGCGTTGCTCGAGGCGGTCGATCCAGATACCTGCTCCGTACAACAGCTCCTGTCCTACGGGACAGCGGGGCACAAGCTGCTTGACTCGCCCCCTGACCTCCGCGGCCGGCGAGGCCCGCGCAGCTAAGCCACATCCACCCGCTCAGTCACCGTGCGGCTGCAGCTGCACCGACTGGCGCCAGCCCGCTTCAAACCGGCCAATAGGAACTCGCCGAGGGAGGCCACACAATCCAGGTCTTGACCCACCAGTCGCTCCTTCTCCCCACCTGTTGGTAGAACGTTCGTGTCCTGGATGGCTCCCCACTCCCCGCCGGCCCTGTGAGGGGTGCTGCCCCCTCCTCCTGGCTCCGTAAGCAGCGCGCTGCTTCTGTCATTTCGTGGGGGTTGCGGGGCTGCCTCCTCTGTGTCCCACCTGACCGGCACCTGGTCGGGGCTCACTAGAGAGTGGCTGCCTTGGTAGGAATAAACTGGACACAGGGCAGACAAGAGCCACGTGGGTGTCTGCCAGTATCAAGTTACCTGAGAGGGACACCTGGTCGTAGGTCGGACACTTGGGCACTAGGCCGTGCGCCAGGGTAAAGGCGGGTCCCGTGAAAGGCACTCTGAACAGCCACAGCCGGGCCCCTGGAGCCCGGGCAGGGCAGGGCGGGAGTTTTCAGAGAAGCCCCACTACCAAATTAGAGAGGAAAAAACACAACAGTAGTACAGGCTCGGGAAGGCTTGTAAATAGGGGCAACAGAAAATGAGGGCTTAGAGGGGAAAGTAAGGCAAGAAAAAGAAGGGGCTTTAGGGAGTCGGGCACAGCGGCCGGGGCCGGGCGGTGCGGCCTCTCTAGGCGGGTGCACGGTGCTGGCACCCCGCAACCCGTCCGGCGTGGTGTTCACCCCACCATTTACTGCTCATTCTTCAGGAATGACCTGTTTTACTCCCTCCTGAATTCCATTATCCATTCATTTAGGGGATTTAAGGCCTTAGGAAAATGGATTCAAAGCCTGACTTACCATTTTTGTTCTGGCTCCCGGCAACTGATTAACACTCAAGTCCCCCAGTAGGTAAAAAGGAAGTTTCACTTAATAATTAGGCTTCTTCAGACACCTTGGAAGGGATCCAAGTATTGGGATCCAGGGAAACTATCTTCTGGTCCAGGCGAGGTAGACGTATAGTCTTGCGACCTGGGAGCGGGTGACCTCTGTCTCCAAAGGTGGGAGGAAGGTATTGCTGAGCCTGGGCCAGGGAAGTAACTACCTGTAAGCCACCCTTCCGCTGGGGGGAGAGAGGCTGACTCCCCTCCCAGCACACTCAGAATGGATCCAGAGCCCTTACTGCGCGAAAGTCCATATGACTGTCACCTCCAGGACCTCTGCCCAGCTCGGGCCACTCTAGCTGCACCGGCCTCCTTGGTGTTACTCAAGCAAGGCAACTGACACCTGCCTCAACCTTGTCACTTGCTGTTCTATCCACCCGGAAATGACTTTATTACCAGATCTGTGCACGGCTCACTTCCTCACTTTCTTTAGGTCTTTGTTCTAATATCACTTCCTCAAAGAGTTCTTTCCTGACCATCCTCCTTAAATAGCTCAGTGCTCCCTACCTTATCCCGCTATACATCAATGCACCTAGCTCTTTCCTGATGTGTTAATTTTCGATTAATGAATATCATCCTATGTGCTTTGCACTTGGGTGTGTTTGTGTCAGGTGGTGCATGTCATAGGCACAGATGTCTGATAATGTGATGTGTGAGCTGAAGGGGGGGAAAGTGTTATAACCCAAACCTGGATCATCAGAACTGACATTGTAAAAAGTGAGCCTCTACTTTCTTCCAGACTACACAAGGAAATGATTGTGTATTAATTTCCTAGGCCTGTTACAAAGAATACCACAAACTGGGCGGATTAATGACAGAAATTTATTTTCTCATAGTTTGGGAGGCTATAGTCACTCTGGGGCTATAGGGGACAATCTGTTCTTTGCCTCTCCAGTTTCTGGTGGCTGTTGGCATTCCGCGGCTGTCATCTCTGCCTGTGTCTTCACTTCACTTTCTCTTCTGTGTCTGTGTCTCTGTCCTATAAGGACACCTGTCATTGGATTCAGGGCCGCCTGGACAACGCAGGATGATCACCTCATCTCAAAATCTTAAATTTAATTCTATCTGCAAAGACTCTTTCAAAAGAAGGCAACATTCCCAGGTTCTGGGGTTTAAAACACGGACATATCTTTTGAGGGGCCCTTAAGGCCTAATCACCTCCTAGAATCCCCACCTCTTAAAACCGTTGCACTGGGGATTAGTTGCAACATGAATTTTGGAGGAGACACAAACATTCAAACCATAGCATTATTCTATGGGCAATTCTTCAGGATAGTAGTTCATGTTTCTAACCTTTCCATCCCATAATCATTCAGAAATTTCTAGCTTTTCTTTTCCTAGTGTCCCTAGAAGTAGTGTGGCTGCTCCCTGATATATTTTTTTACAGTTCAGATCACTGTTTGGTATTCATTGACATCCCTGTTACGGGTTGAATTATGTCCTCTCAGAAAGATATATTGAAGTCCTAACCCACAGTATCAGAACACAATCTTATTTGGAAATAGGGTCATTACAGAAGTAATAAAGTTAAAATGAAGTCATTAGGGTAGGTCCTAATCCAGTATGACTGGTACCCATATAGAAAGGGGACGTGGTCACAGAGACAGACATGCACGGAGGGAAGACAGCCACGTGGAGATGGAGAATTAGAGTGATGTATCTATAAACTGAAGACTGCTGAAACCACCAGAAGCTAGGAAGAGGCAAGGGAAGGATCCTTTTCTGTAGGCTTCAGAGCAAGTATGGCCCCGCTGACACCTTGATTTCAGACTTCTAGCCCTCAGAATTGTGAGACAATAAATGTCTGGTTTTTTAAGCCACCCCATTTGTGGCACTTTGTCATGACATCCCTTGAAAACTAATGGAAGACCTAAACCACACTGTCTCACTTCCTTTAGCACACAGAGTTCAGTGTCACTGTGCCACTGCCCTCTTGGTCTCTATCTGGGTTTCAGTCTCGGTGTTTTGGTGAAACTTATAATAATGCAATAAAAGGCTAATAATCATTTGTTCAAAGCTTCAAAGAAGCCCTTAGAAGAAGAATTGCTTCAAATTTGAAGTGACTAAAATGCACGAGTAATAGTTCAAGATAAGGGCTTTACATTATAAGCTCAAATTGGCTAGTGATTTATGTTAATTTATAAAAAGAAGCTCCCTTATTATTTATTGAAACATGATTTAAGATTTAAGATGAGTGAAGAAGACAGGAATCTTATTGTGAGAATAATTAGGCACTGGGCTAAGTCTAGAGTAATTGTATGAATTTTCTCCCTGTCTTTCTCGTTTTCCTTCTTCTCTGTTGGCACACACCCAGCCCCCCAGCAGGGCACCAGCTCTGTCCTGCATGTGTGGGATCCCCCATTTCCAGGGGCAGAGGGCAAAAGGAGCCATTGGTAATCTTCAGTAAAAGACTGTGTCTCTCATTGAGGAAGGTGTTTTTCAGTTGGTAGTACTATTATGAATTCTTCTCACCATTTTCAATATTCTTTAGATGGGAAAAGATGTCTGCATGAAATGTAATTGGTTGTTTTATACTATTTTTTAACTCTGGGAAGAAAAGTCTCCCTATAACGTATTCACTGTTGACATTTGGTCATCTGACATATGCATATTTTCTTATTTTCACTCAATGAAAGTGAGATACTAATTCAAATTTTAGGAGAAAGGATTACCTTCCCAGAAAATATACACATTGACTAGGAGCCTTGATCCAAAGACATTAATACCTGTATTTCTTCTACTCTGTATGGTTGGTGGGGGTGGCTACTTTTTGGCAGGGGCCTCATCTAATGAGTGTTTCTTCAAGCACACAGGAGGGTGGCTGCTCACTCTGTTTTTGCGTAAAGCTCATCCCGGAAGCTTAAAAAAGTGAAAGGTCCCCACAGAGTGCAAACTCAGATGGTCACACAGTATGTGGCATCCCAGCCCATGTGACTAAAAAAGGGTCAAAGTTCCCAGGAGCACATGTCAAACTTGCCCATTGCAGGACACGGATGGTGGTTGCCTCTTGGCCTGAGAGTGGTGCTCCACCATACGACCCACAGACCACTTTTCCATGACCTTCCTTAAGGAGCCACCAAGCAGTGTTGGGTCAGTGTCACCATCTGCTAACTAGTGATGTACAACGTCCAACCCAAAAGTTACTCACTACTTTCTTGAGCAAATTAGACTGAATAAAACTCAGCTCCTAACAATTTGTTTGTCCTCAACTGCCAGCATTCATGATAAAGATAAAAATTTTCCCCTAATTCTTCCCTCTTTTAATTACCAGTGTTGTAATAATATTTTTCATTGTAAATGTATGACAAATTAATTAAACTTTTCAAAGCCAATCTGATTACTTTCCATGAGTAAAATTTTTTCTTTGTTTTTATGGAAAAACATAGTTCTTCTTCAATAATTCCAAACTATTATTAGTAAAACTGGACTTTTGGTTTGCAATCTCTTGATAATATAGAAGTATACATACACACACACACACACACACACACACACCAGATAAATATTTTACTTTATGGTATAAAATATATCATTTTTTTTCACCCTTTAAGTAAAAGGTAATATTTTCCAATCCGTCTTGCTATAATGGTGGGAAACTGAATCTCACTCATTATTAGATCCCCTTCCTCCCACTTTGACCAGGTTATTCAAAGATCCAAGGAATCTCATTCAGGCCAGATCTTGAATGAAGGGCCCTCTGGTGTGTGGTGTTTGTGGTCAGTGCTAATTGCAGTGGCAGCACAGAGAAGGCAGATGTTCTGCTGGTCTTACCAACAATGGGCATTGAGGTCTTTGGTAAGTACCAAGGCTCCTTCCCAGAGTTCTCCCTGTCTAGGTGCAGCAGGCAGGTATTCACCTCCCAGGGGTCTTGCTACCTCCTCACTTTGCTGAGGCAGCTGTACTACACCTCGTACTCCCACCCAATTCCACCTGCCAGGTGGGGAGGGTCCCTCTTCCTCCCTCAGGCTCCCATCTGCTTTCCTGGTCAGAACAGTTCAGGCCACGCCGTACCCCCACTCCCAACCCCATGAATCTGTATCCCCCCTCCCACTGCCAGATAAGGCAGATGTTTTCAAAATCTTTTCATTCTGCACTAGAGTTAAAGGAAATCACAGATCTTCAAGCCTTGAATCCTTGCTTTCCACCAAGGTTGGAAGCTGTAGGGGAGGGGACAAATATGTCTCATTCTTTCGGATTCTTTTGTAGCCAATAAATAAATACAAAGTAAGCAAAAGAGGCAAAGAAACCAACAAAAAGCCCCATGGCTTGTAATTTACCTCTGATTTTCTTCATCTTATGAGGTGTTTCCACGTAAATTAATGGGCAGTTAAATGTCACGATTTATGAAATTCTGTCAATGAGTCTTTGAAAAGTCTGATGAAAGAAATTAGATTGCATTTTGTCTGACTCCAAAGATATATATATCATTCTGATTATTAAAATTGGGATTCTTCCAGAAAGGTTTTCACTTTTGGTTGTGTAATATGCACACTTAAACCAAAAACAATTAAAAACACTCTTTGAGATGAGAAGCAAAGTTTATTATCGCAGTTGCTGTTGCTCTCACTGCCATGCTTTGCATAGAAAGGCAGTGATCCAGGACCTAACTTTTCCTTTCGATCACTCCCCTCTATGGCTGCATCTCTCTAGAGATACTAGCATAGTCAGAAAAAGTTAAGTATCTATGAGGGATGAATCTGTTATTTTTCTTCCTCCAAGGAAAATTATTTCAGAATAAAAAATGAATGAATGTTGGGCTGGGCGCGGTGACTAACGCCTGTAATCCTAGCTCTCTGGGTGGCGGAGGCGGGTGGATTGTTTGAGCTCAGGAGTTCGAAACCAGCCTGAGCAAGAGCAAGACCCCATCTCTACTAAAAATAGAAAGAAACTAGCTGGACAACTAAAAATATACATAGAAAAAATTAGCCCGGTGTGGTGGCGCATGCCTTTAGTCCCAGCTACTCGGGAGGCTGAGGCAGGAGAATGGCTTGAGCCCAGGAGTTTGAGGTTGCTGTGAGCTAGGCTGATGCCATGGCACTCTCTCTAGCCCGGGCAAAAAGAGTGAGACTCTGTCTCAAAAAAAAAAAAAAAAAAAATTATGTCTTTGAAAGCAAATACAAACTGAGAAATTATGTACATTTACTTTTAAAACTGTGTTTGTCAAACCACTGTCAAAGTTTTCATTATGTTTGGTTTTGAAGATTTCTTTTTTTTTTTAGACAGACACTTGCTCTGTTGCCCGGGCTAGAGTGTCAGCATAGCTCACAGCAACCTCAAACTCCTGGGCTCAAGCAATCCTCCTGCCTCAGCCTCTCGAGTAGCTGGGACTACAGGCATGCGCCACCATGCCCGGCTAATTTTTTCTATTTTTAGTTGTTTGGCCAGTTTCTTTCTATTTTTAGTAGAGACAGGGTCTTGCTCTTGCTCAGGTTGGTCTCGAACTCCCGAGTCCAAATGATCCTCCCGCCTCGGCCTCCCAGAGTGCTAGGATTGCAGGCATGAGCCACTGCGCCCGGCCTTGGAGATTTCTTGAGTTATTAATATTTCACTTGTTGAGGATTATGTTCATTCTGGTACCAGATTAGAAATAATTTACATTCTTGATAATTGTGGCCCAGTGTGTTAGTTGTCATTTCAAAAACTAAAGTTACTTTTCTTTTGTGAAATAGCTGTTCAGGAATGAGCAGTATCAAGTTGCAAACCATGAATTTTTTTGTTACCAGTGCTCCCTCTCCTGGTCTCAGTAGGACAGTGTTCTTGCGTAGCACACAAAGAAGAGTCAATATTAAAATCTTTAGTTGTTTAATCTCCTCAAGGATTGCTTTATGGAAGCAAATTTAGAAAAGATAACTAATACTATGTGGAAATGTGCATTTAATTTTCTCTGATCTATGTATACGAAACCTCAGTGTTAATATCTACCTCAGAGTAGACATTTAAGAAATTTAATAGTAATGAGAAAGCTACATGTTGAATACTATTTGCAAAGCACTATCTTGAGCACTTTACTTGTATACATTTGATGAGTTGGAAATTATTATTTCCTTTTTATAGTTGCAGAAACAGTCTCGGAAAATTATTGTCAGCGTTTCACAGTTAAGTGGCAGAGCTCAGAAGGAAACACGGGTGTTTCCAAAAACCTATGATTCCAAAGTATATCATTCTCAAAGCTAGGCTTTTTGCCTACATGTACCAAATAAGTTTAAAAAGAAGTTTTTCTTTTTTAGTTTTAACCTTCAGAGCGAGCGCCTTTACACACACACATACACACACACACACACACAGAGATAGAGATATTGCTTAAAGATTTTTTTTAAACTGTCCTGTTTTACATACTTTCTCTTAATTTAATGTGACATTTTCTGTTTATAGAGAGAGCTATCCAAAATCACGAATGCCTAGGGCACAGAGCTACCCAGATAACCATCAGGAATTTTCAGGTTAGATTTTATAAATTCTAAACATTAAAATGTTTATGTTATTGGATAATGTTTTGTCTAGGAGGGAGAGGGGAGATTTTTGAAAAATCAAATAAAAATCTGTAAATGTATTTTTCATTATTAAAAATATTTAACTTTTTAAAAACATGATTTTATGTTTCTTAGCAGATTATGATAACCCTATCTTTGAGAAATTTGGAAAAGGAGGAACATATCCAAGAAGGTATCATGTTTCATATCATCATCAAGAGTATAATGACGGTAAGTTTCCGGCAATTTGACCACAAGAACAGTTTGTTACAAATCTCAAAAACAATAAAAATCAATATAAATTTTTAAAAAAGTCTCATATTTGTGTAATACCATTAGAAATAAGTTTGTTCCTAAATCACTTCGTTTTCTGGTTAAAACAGCTTTTGTGAGGAGAGTGGGTCATAACTAAAACTATGATGAGATTTTAGCTTTGTGTCAACTTATAATACTTGTCTTTCCCTTAAAAGGGGTAATTTTTAAATGGTATTAATTAGAAAATTACTCCTTGATGATGAAATTCATATTTGCATTATCCCTTTAAGAAAACAAACTTTCTACCTATAAACTTTCAAATCTTTGTTTTATATTTTAAAATCATTATTGGAAATGAGAGTAAAATATTTTTTCTTCTTTTTATCTAAAAGTGAGGGGATTCTTTTATATGATTCGTGTTTTGCCATAAGAGATTATTTGAATTTGGATTCAGATCCTGTTTATTTTTTGCCTCCCAATCATTGCTGTTTCAAATACTTTTATGTTTATGTTTTGCCTCCCAATCATTGCTGTTTCAAATACTTTTAAAGCATAACATATTAATAAAAGGTATAAGGTAATTCTGTTTTCATTTTTTAGGTCGTAAAACCTTTCCAAGAGCTAGAAGGACCCAGGGGACCAGCTTCCGGTCTCCTGTGAGTTTCAGTCCTACTGATCACTCCTTAAGCACTAGTAGTGGAAGCAGTATCTTTACCCCAGAGTATGATGATAGTCGAATAAGAAGAAGGGGAAGTGACATAGACAATCCTACTTTGACTGTAATGGACATCAGCCCACCCAGCCGTTGTAAGTAATACAAATTGGCATAGTGAAGTATATAGCAAAACCTTTGCAGAATTTTACAGTATTGAAAGGAATAAATACCTAGCAAGTCCTCAGGGTGAGATGAACTCCTCAAAAGAGGTAACGGTGCTGTTTCTAAAAATGGTTGGAATGTCAGGTATAATCATGGTATCACTGCTAATTAGATAATTCTGTCGTTTGCTTTTATTAGGAGAATGATTAACAACTAGTCATTTTTTTCATTCATTCAGTCTATATATCTTTAAGTGCCTAGCACTGAGATTTTAAACATGACCTCTAAGACAGTCTAATGGGGAGAATGATATATGAAGAAATAATTATAGTACAGCGTTTAATCTAAATCTTAAATGCGGCTAGAAATTCCCTAGTTAAGGAGCTAACAGGTGCAAGGGGCCATGGCATATTCTGAAAATGGGGAGTAGTTCATTTTGGGGTGGTGTCAGGGATCTTACTTGAGACAGTAGGTATAGGCCTACAGTGGTAACTAAGACCACATTCCAAAGTATTTGGACTCTATCATGTAAGCAGTGCATACAGAGATTCTTGTTCAAAGGTACTTATTGCAGCACAATTTACATACCCAAATTCCTCTTTTTTGTGCTAGTATTGTCATAGTTTATTTTACGTCTCTGACTCCATGCTACATTGCTGTTATTTTTGCTTTAGACAGCTCTCATTTAAAGTGATTAAAAATAAGAGAAAAATGTCTTTTATATATACCTTCAGTTTATCTATTTCTTCTTCTTTTTCTTTGAGACAGAGTCTATCTTTGTTGCTTGGCATGATCATAGCTCATAGCTCACTGCAACCTCAAACTCGTGGGCTAAAGTGATGCTCCTGCCTCAGTCTCCCAAGTAGCCAAGACTACAGGCCCATACCACCACACCCAGCTAATTTTTCTATTTTTTGTAGAGACAGGATCTCGCTATGTTGCTCAAGCTAGTCTTGAACTCCTGACATCAAATGATCCCCCCTCCTCAACCTCCCAAAATGCATGGATTATAGCTACTACACCCGGCAGCCCTGTTGAGTCTGTTCATGATCCTATTGAAGGAATTCTTTATTTCTGTTACTGTTTTTTATTTCAAGCATTTTCATTTGCCTCTTTCCTGCAGTTCCCATCTCTCTGCTGAAATTCTCTGTTTATGCATGCATGTTGTCTACCTTTTCCATTAGGACTTTTAACATATTACCCATAGGTATTTTAAATTTTCTGTCTGACTCTCTTGAGTCTGATTGTGTTGATTGCTTTCTCTTTTTTTTTGAGACAGAGTCCCACTGTGTTGCCCGGGCTAGAGTGCTGTGGCGTCAGCCTAGCTCACAGCAACCTCAAACTCCTGGGCTCAAGCAATCCTTCTGCCTCAGCCTCCCGAGTAGCTGGGACTACAGGCATGCGCCGCCATGCCCGGCTAATTTTTTCTATATATTTTTAGTTGTCCAATTAATTTCTTTCTAATTTTAGTAGAGACGGGGTCTCGCTCTTGCTCAGGCTGGTTTCGAACTCCTGAACTCAAACAATCTGCCCGCCTCGGCCTCCCAGAGAGCTAGGATTACAGGCGTAAGCCACCGCGCCCGGCCTGATTGCTTTCTCTTTTGATTATTTTTTTGAGGGGGATGGGGTTTTCTTTTTTTGTGTGTGTCTCATAATTTTACTTTGAATGCCAGACATCGAGTATAGAACAATGGAGACTGAGGCAAATAGAATTTATGCCTGGAAATA
This sequence comes from Avahi laniger, assembly GCA_963575035.1. Classification (NCBI taxonomy): domain Eukaryota; kingdom Metazoa; phylum Chordata; class Mammalia; order Primates; family Indriidae; genus Avahi; species Avahi laniger. The sequence continues at coordinate 32,616 of CAUYSK010010114.1, read as the reverse complement.
GGCACAGATGATCTTGTACTAGGTAATTATTGTGGGAGTTTGAGTGAATCTAGTCAGGAGTTGTGCTGGATTTGGATTTTGTTGTGGCTACGGTCCCTGTGCACCACTGACTTCAGGTTCCTCTAGTTACCTTGTGCTGCTTTTCTGGAGGGATTTTCTTAATGGTCCTGCTCCACCCTCAGCCTTTGGCTTTCCTGTGTGCCTACTTCTCAGAGAGGGAGGGTCCATCTCTCTGTGCCCTTGTCCCTTTCTGCTGCTATTTTTAGCTGCTATTTTTTAGCCTAGTATACGGGAGATAGAATGGAGGGTTCTCTGTTATCCTCTCCGCTTTCAGTCTTAGGTAGGCTTAATTTCCCTGGTTCTCAGAGATGGGCTTTCTCAGGGATCCTGCCCATCTTCCAGGAGCAGGAGAACTCTAATGGTCAAGCCAGAGAGGGTTTCCAGCCCCTCTTTCAGGGATAGAGCTTGCTTTCTTTTCTATTCCCCTAGCATTAGTGGGGATTTACCCATAACCTGGTGGTGACAGGTTTTTGCTGCTCTTCCTCCAGCAGTTTAAGGCTCTTATTTGTTAGGGGAGAAGGCTTTGGGGGGAGCTTTCTACCTTTCCCATAATAGTGGGCCATTCCCCTTCTCCAGGCCTTGACCACCAAGGGAGGCTTTCTCTGGTCTCCTGCTCCTGAGAGTGCGTACGTAGTAGAGGTCCACAGAAAAGACTTTGAGCAGGTGTGAACTCACCTGTGTCTGGATCTCCCAAAGGTTCATAATGCTTACCAACTCACACTTGTTAAAAACGGAGCTGAGTTCTTCTTACCTACTTGCGTGAGTCTTTCTCTGTGTTCTGCCCCAAGTGAGCCAGTGCTTCTGTTCCATCTCTTCTTGGAAGTGCTGGTTTTTCATTAGATGTCAGGCTACTTGGTTGCCCTACAATCTTATTAATAGCTTTCTGATATGGTCAGTGAAGGTTATAATTTTTAGATTACCCAGATTTCTCTTGCTGTTAGGATGGGAGTGATATGCTCTTTCCAGCTTTCTATATTGTAGGCAGAAGCTGGAAAACTAATTGCAAATGTTGCTGTAATAAAGATTAGAAATAATACATCTTACAGTTTTTGACATCTTAGATTGAGTGAAAGGTGTTACTACATTTGTAATCAGGAAGAAAATAATCTCAAAAAAATGAGTCGTGGGGCTATGAACCCTGTTTGGGTTTAGAATTCTTAGAAAATTGACTGAAGAGAAAAATTTTGAAAGATGGTAACCATTATGAATTTGAATAGTTACGGTTTTCCCTTATATCCAGTGATATCAATTAAGAATATCACTAATACAGTACTTTAATTTTTGTCTTTAACCATTTGTGTACCGTATGACTATTCCATTTTAAGAAAGTGTTCTTTTTCAGCACCTCGAGCTCCAACCAACTGGAGATTGGGCAAACTGCTTGGCCAAGGAGCCTTTGGTAGAGTCTATCTCTGTTATGATGTTGATACAGGAAGAGAATTGGCTGTTAAGCAAGTTCAGTTTGACCCAGATAGCCCTGAGACCAGCAAGGTAAAAATCACTGCACAAACTACTTTGTTACATAAAAGAAGCATTTTTACTGAAAAATAAATAAATAACATTCAGTAGAATTTTTGTTTTTTTCTTAGTACAAATTATTTGCAAAACAAACAGATGATTAAATATGTTTATCTACTTTGTACTTTGGATTTTTTTTAGTACTTTAGTTATATTCCTAATCTGATTTAGTGTTGCTTTAGCATGCCATCAAGAAATATTTAAAAATTTATTGGTTAGAGTCTTTAAAATGTTTGTTCCTTGGGAAGTAAAAATTTCAGAATGAAATCACTTTGGTAGTCTGTGAAGTTAGAATTTTTTGGTTTTACTAACAATGTTGAAAAGACTTAACAGTGAGTTCTGTCTTTCAGGAAGTCAATGCACTTGAGTGTGAAATTCAGTTGTTGAAAAACTTGCTGCATGAGCGAATTGTTCAGTATTATGGCTGTTTGAGGGATCCCCAGGAAAAAACACTTTCCATATTTATGGAGTATATGCCAGGGGTAAGTTAGTACATCTTTTTGAAAATTGACATATTCTATTTAAAGTCTTAGTTGACAAAAGAAAAACAAAAACTTCGAGTATGGAATGTTAACCCTAGTTAAGGACATTTTGGAAGGGTTTTAAATTAGAACTGGGTAACATTTTATTTTCTAACCTCTTTACATATCTTTATATTTTTTTTTTTTTGGAGACAGAGTCTCACTCTTTTTGCCCTGGCTAGAGTGAGTGCTGTGGCATCAGCCTAGCTTACAGCAACCTCACACTCCTGGGCTCAAGCAATCCTCCTGCCTCAGCCTCCCGAGTAGCTGGGACCACAGACATGCGCCACCATGCCCGGCTAATTTTTTCTATATATTTTTAGTTGTCTATCTAATTTCTTTCTATTTTTAGTAGAGACGGGGTCTTGCTCTTGCTCAGGCTGGTTTCGAACTCCTGAGCTCAAACAATCTGCCCTCCTCAGCCTCCCAGAGTGCTAGGATTACAGGCGTGAGCCACTGCGCCCGGTCTCTGTGTATTTTTTTAACTCATTAATGGTAAAATATTCTAAAGTAGGTTACAGACATCATAGCAGTTTTCATCCTCAGATTTCCCTGACTAACCTAAAATACCCATTATAGCTATTTATTCAAACCAGGTTCCAGTTCAGGAACCACATATTACATTTAATTTTTATGTCCCTTAATTCTCTTTTTATTTAGAGAAGTCAATTTTTATATGATACAGATTTGACAAAGAAAACAGGATGGTTGTTCTGTTAACAGTCTCATCTCATGGATTTTTAAAATTGCATTCTCATGGGTTTTGTTTAATTTGTTTAAATTTGTTTAATTTGTTCCTTTATCTCTTTATTTCCTCTAAACTCCAAGTTAGATCTAAAGTTAGATTCTAGGTAAACCTTTTGTATTTTGATACGTTATAGATGAAGTTTTGTACTTCACGTTGCATCCCTTCGGGATATGTAGTTTCTGGTGGTTCCACTGTAGCAATACTCAGGTTGACTGCTAGATTAGGATGATTGATGTGCTGATTCCTGCATTGCACAGTTTTTTTTTTTTCTGTAGACTAGAAAGTAATCTGAGGTACAGCAATGGCACCTATGAATACCCATTTCCTTTTCAATCATCCAGCTAATGTTTTAAATGCTGATTGATACAGTCATTGCTCGAGTCAATAATTTCATCAGGAGTTGCAAAATGTGATTTGTGACCTCTGTTATTTGTTATATTTTATTTTGCATGTTTGTAGTGTACATTCTTATATTAGTGATTTTCAAGATGGTGGTTGGTATATTTCCTCATTTAAAAATACATGTATTCCCATAATTTAAAAGGTAGTATATGGTAGAAAAAGGAATTTTGATTTATGGGTCTTTATGGGGGTAGCTGATTAGAATTGTATCTACATACAATTGTATGTACAAAGTTGCAGTTTGAGCTTATGGATAAATGAAACTGTGGAGCAATATCTGGTAGTAATATTCTTAACCATCCTCACTGTCACAAAAGCAACAGTAAGCTTGTTTCTTATCATTATAAATAAATAATCATTTATAGTGACACCACTGTTGCTCAGTAGTTATCATTACTACTTTTTTATTTTCAAAACTTGTTTCAAATTTCAGTTGGTTTAAAAAAAATCCTCTTGGAAAACAAATTGAGGGGTATATTAAAGACTATAAAAATGTTGAAGCTTTTTGACTTGGTAATCTCACAGAAATTTATTCTACAGAAGTAATCCAAAAGAAAGGATAAACTCTGTGTGTTTATTAATATTTTAGTATTATATGTGATGGAAAAAAAAGGGAATGTTAGTGCCCATAGTGGAAATAAATTATGATGGCATTTTCTCAAGAGGATATATGTTAAAAATTAAAATTATGAAGGCCATGTTGTTCCATGGAGGAAGTACTCATAATAAGAGAGAGGAAAAGAATATAAAATGCTTTTTAATGATGATTATGACATGAAAAATGTATCTATATTTGGACAGGAACAGAAGAGACATAGAAAAATGAAAATGTGTTGTATTGAGAGTGTGAAAGATTTTTCTCTTGTTCAGATTTCCATTACTGTTTTGTGCAATAAATATTTAAATTGAAAACAGAAAATAATTACAAATAAGTATGAATAGAGATCCAGATTGGTGAAGATAAGATTAATGAAAATACTTTGTTGGTTAAAACTGATTATATCACAAATGGAGATGTATAATCTTTATATATTCAGCCATCTTAAGACTAAATCATGCTCATGCCTGTAATCCTAGCACTCTGGGAGGCCGAGGCAGGAGGATTGCTTGAGCTCAGGAGTTCGAGACCAGCCTGAGCAAGAGTGAGACCCTGTCTCTACTAAAAAATAGAAAGAAATTTGGCTGGGCAACTAAAAATATATAAAAAAAAAATTAGCCGGATGTAGTGGTGCATGCCTGTAGTCCCAGCGACTTGGGAGGCTGAGGCAGGAGGATCACTTGAGCCCAGGAGTTTGAGGTTGCTGTGAGCTAGGCTGATGCCACGACACTCTAGCCCGGGCCACAGAGCAAGACTCTGTCTCAAAAAAAAAAAAAGACTAAATCAGAACTATTCAGGAATAGGTGGCAGATTATGTTTCTCATTAGCTACACTTGATTTATAAGAACTGCTATCTCCTCCAAAGCTTGGGTTGTCATTCCTTGAATTTGAAAAGCATGTTATTAAATTCATAATAGCTCATTGAAAATATAAATGAATTATACAACATATGGCAAGCCCATGGCAGTTGCTGGACATACACGTTTCTAGACTTTCCTGAATCCCCTAGTTTGTGAATGATACTATGTAATTTCTCTCCTTAAATTTAGTGTGATGGGCTTCTTTGTGCCCTAGACTCAAGCCCTGTCAAAATTGTTATTTCATTTTTCAGTTTTCCCAAATTTAGCATTCCATTCCTTAGTTTATCTAGAACTACTTTCAGACTTGGAACCATAACTTTCTTTTATTTTCAGTGCCTGGACTGGCTTCTCTGTTATTCTTTCTCTCTGTCTTTTTCGTTTCCTCTCTCTCTTTTTCTTTCTCTCTCTCTCTCCCTCTCCACCTCCCCCACACAACCCATTTTTAGCTGACACAGTGCTTCTCAACTGGTTTCAGTTGTTTGCAGTGAAGAGGTTAACATTTTTGTAGTACACACAGGTAAACTGACTACACTGAGGGAGCTGTTAGCAGCCATAGGCCACTGACACAGCTGCCCAGAGGATCCATAACTCCATCCCCCATTTGCAGCCTACAAGTATTTTTTTGGCCTTTCGTTTGGAAAATTGAATTCTAGCAGAGTTATTCTGTGTATTACTGCAAGTAGAGACACGGTAAGGAGACTGAACAAAAAGCCATGCTGAATTGTGGTTGTGAGTGGTTGACTGGGCACACTTCATGCCTAAGGCTTTCCACGTGTGTGTTTGCAAGTTTGGGTCTATAGAATTGCAAACTGCTCTCCCTCCAGGGATGGCTTATGAATAGTTAAATCTGTAAAATCCTAGCATCTACTTTCATATGACAAGAGTACATAGTTTACCAAAAATCAAGGAAAGGCAAAAACATTCAGATATATTTTCTTGTTGAAAAAATTATTTGTCCCTCAGGAAGCATTTTATTTCCGTCTTTTAAACTGGGTGATTATTAATGAATTTGCACATTGGAATCATTAGGGAAGCGTTTTCAAAATCGAAGTGCCTGTGCCTCACCTCAGACTGATTCAGAATCCTCAGAAATGGCACCTCATCCTGCCCTAAAAAACACTTAAGAAAATTTGAAATCCCTCTTTAATATATTTTCTCATGTTTTGAACTAGAGTGTTGAGTATATAAAAGAAAAACTTAAAAATCTCATGTGTTCTAATTTTTTAATCATACTCATTTTTTCTCTTGAGAAATCAGATGTCAATAAAACACTATTTCAAAATAGAATAAGAACAAAATAAAATTCAAATATGACATGCTTATATGAGTGAGTAGGAAAAACAAAAATATATTCAGGGCCAAAAAAGCCAGATAAAAGTACTGGAGAATTTTTAAAAACAGGATTGCAAAGAATAGAATACGAGGTAGTTAGAACATAGTAATATAAACAAGAATATCAGTCAAAACATAGTTTTTAAAAGGCTTCCTTCAGCTGTAATCCATACTCTTCCACAGTTCTTGGAAATACAATTTAGGAAATACAGGTGACTTTCATGTTTAATTGCATGGTATAGTATGTTTTTACTGAGAATCCCTGCCTTCTCCAACTATATAACCTTCTAGTTATGATGAAGACTCTCAAAAATAAAGCTTTAATAGTGGTTTTCATTTCAAACCATAAAACAGGTTCTTTTGTTGTTCTCTTTTATCCTAGGGTTCAATTAAGGACCAATTAAAAGCATATGGAGCTCTTACTGAGAATGTGACTAGAAAATACACCCGTCAGATTCTGGAGGGTGTCCATTATTTGCACAGTAATATGATTGTCCATAGAGACATCAAAGGTAAGTAATGAGGTATTTTTTATTTTAAGTACACAGTTCTTTATGAATGTCAATGAAACAAGTGATATGGTTAAAACATTTAACATGTAAATTAATACATCTACCTTTAAAATACCACAGGGAAACAGTTCTCTTGCTTTCTCATGGACTTTGTCAATGTTCCATGAGACCAGTTCTGATGTTCAGGTCTCCACAAATGGATAGCTCCACTGTGGGGGTTCACAGAATCAATAAAGTTTAAGAGACCATACATGTAAGCCCATGTTTTCATACATATTGCATGGGCATTAGAATAGACTAGTTAAGAGTAGGGGCTCTGCTACTGGATGGTCTGATTCAAATTCAGGCCTTATCGGTCATGAACTGCGTGGCCTTGACAAGTTATTTAATCTCTCTGTGCCTTAGTTCCTCATTCTTGAATAGGGAGATAACAGTATCCAACTCATAGGATTCTCATAAGGATTAAATGAGTTAATGCATGTAATATGCTTAAAACACTTCCTTCCTGATACTTAGAAAGCATTCAAAGGTTAGCCACAGTGACCACATACTTTATCTTGAGGTCTTATGTAAATTCATGGGATTGGATTTCATTACCTAGGGAAAGAATAAAAAGGAGGGAAGCAAAGGCCCAAAACTGAGCTTTGATGAACTCCAACTCAGTTAAACTCACTTTTTAAAACTCAAAAATACATCTGTTTTCAGGGATCAAGTATGTAAGTAAATGCAAGAAACGACAGCAAAGCGAGCGGTGGGAGGAGTGAAATTTGAGAGTGTCTAACACTGTATGCTTACTGTAAAGCGTATCTGGGGGCTTGAGTCTGTAAAAAACTGGATTGTGACTCCAAGTTTAGAAACCACTCTATCAGTCGATCAAGAAAAAGAATAGATAGATATACAGTCATGTGCTACGTAACGACATTTTAGTCAGTGATGGACCACATATGCAATGATGAGTATGCCATATAGCCTAGATGTATAGTCGGTTAGTGCCCTGTATGACATCTGTCATAGACACCCGATGACGCATTTTTCAGAACATATCCCAGTCATTTAGCAACACGTAACTGAGAGAGAGAGTGTGTGTGTGTATAAACATTATTCATAGAGTCTTGCTGTGGGCGCCTGTGAGCTCCCAGACTTTTGCTTCTTTCCTGTGGTGTGGCACATCCTGACTGAGGCCTTATTCAGGCCAAGGAGAACATTCCTAACCAGTGCCTGGTGACAGAGTAGAATCTGCAGAATGCCTGAGCCAGATCACATATACCAGAGTGGGGAGTCGGAAAGGATGGGAACATGGTTCACGATCTGCCTACCTTAGGCAGACCTCAGTTGTTAAATACAAAACCGATAGCTTAAAGAGCCTCCTAGAGGCCAGGCGTGGTGGCTCACGCCTGTAATCCTGGCACTCTGGGAGGCCGAGGTGGGTGGATCGTTTGAGCTTAGGAGTTCAAGATCAGCCTGAGCAAGAACAAGACCCTGTCTCTACCAAAAAAAAAAAAAAAAAAATAGAAATTATCTGGACAACTAAAAATATATAGAAAAAATTAGCCGGGCATGGTGGCGCATGCCTGTAGTCCCAGCTACTCGGGAGGCTGAGGCAGGAGGATCGCTTGAGCCCAGGAGTGTGAGGTTGCTGTGAGCTAGGCTAACGCCACCGCACTCACTCTAGCCAGGGCAACAGAGTGAGACTCTGTCTCAATTAAAAAAAAAAAAAAAGAACCTCCTAGAGAAATTATTCTGTTAGGAATAATCTCTGTTTAAGCCAGCTTCTCCTTAGCCACCAGAATGAGGCAAGGCAGTGGAGCTGAGGGAGCTACCCCCTTTGTGGATCTTTTAACCTTGCCAGAAAGAGTGATGAACCATCCTGGTCAAATGAGGGGGGTGGAAGCAAGCTGATTTTAAAACATTATAGGGCAAATATATTGATAAGGGAAAAACGTAAGATAAAAAATTGGATGTGAGGCCGGGCGCGGTGGCTCACGCTTGTAATCCTAGCACTCTGGAAGGCCGAGGCGGGCGGATTGTTCTGAGCTCAGGAGTTCGAGACCAGCCTGAACAAGAGCGAGACCCCGTCTCTACCAAAAATAGAAAGAAATTAATTGGACAGCTAAAAATATATATAGAAAAAATTAGCTGGGCATGGTGGCTCATGCCTGTAGTCCCAGCTACTTGGGAGGCTGAGACAGTGGGATTGCTTGAGTCCGGGAGTGTGAGGTTGCTGTGAGCTAGGCTGACGCCACGGCACTTACTCTAGCTAGGGCAACAGAGTAAGACTCTGTCTCAAAAAAAAAAAAAAAAAAAAAAAAGTATATACTGAGTGCCTTCCGTGTGGCAGGTACTTACCAGAAATGCAGAAATCCTTTCAGCCTTCTAGCTGTGCTTCCAGCCTGGGCCACGCAACTTGGACACCAGGACATTAGAGAGTGGTCAGGGCGATCCTGCGGCCCCTGCCCTGAAGTCTGTAGGACTCACCAGGGAGAGGTCTTGGGGTGAGGGGCCTGGAACAGTGGCGGGGACCCAGCCGTCAGGCAGGGCCTCCACAGTAGAGGGACAAAGGCGGGCGAGCTGTCTCTCGGGGCAGGGGAGTGGGGAGGCCACGGGCCTGGTGGAGTGGGTGGAGGTCGGGCAGACCTGCACTGACGAGGCAGGGAAGGACACGTGCGCGTGGAGAGGAGCCGGCGCAACTGCCCCGTCTGCCCTCCCAGGTGCACTGTATCAGCACAGAATTCACCCCCAGGAAGCACGGGGGCGAGAAGGGCGTGCCTTTTCGAGTGCAGATCGACACGTTTAAGCAGAACGAGAACGGAGAGTACACGGAGCACTTGCACTCGGCCAGCTGCCAGATCAAGGTGTTCAAGGTAGGACGGCCTCGCACGCGCCACCCGCCCTCACCCGGCCTGCAGTGACCTTTGAGAGTCCTGTTGGAAGCGCAGCGGGGAGCACGGCATCCCTTTAGCACAGGGCTCCCCCTGGACGTCTATGAGCATGACTGCGCGTCTGGGGGTGACGGCTGCCCCTGCCCTGCTGGGGACGTCGTCTCACCTGAGGCACCTGCCTGGCGTTTGGCAGAAGCGTTGGCATCCCTGCGTGTTAGTCCTTGGCTCCGCTTTATAAGAATGATTGGATTTGCTCATTTTCGGGGATTTTTATTTTTCCAGGCACTTTATAATTGCCCACAGGTACTCACATCCAAATTCTCCTTAAAAATCAAGTCGGGAGGCCCTCCCTGCTGGGGCCTGGCCTTGGGTCTTCCTGGCTAGGGCCTGTGGCCATTTTTCTCTCTGCAGCGGCTTCCTGTTGGAGCAGCATTTCCAGAAGCACCTCCTCTCCTTCCTTTCTTGCTTCATTCCCTGCAATCACCTGATACTGTTTTCCATCTCCTCAATCTGAACTGATTATTTCCTGAAGATGGTAGCCAGCGATGCGGCTGGTGGTCCGTGTGGCCTCGGGGAGACAGGGAGGGTTGCAGCAGAGCCTGCGTCGTTCCGAGGGCTTGAGGGCGGCCGGTGCCCCTTCAGGCCCCACCAGCCTGAGCGACTCCAGTGGGTCTCCGTGGGGAGGGAATGGGCCCACTTCTCGGCAGGGATGCCTCGAGTAACCAGCCCCCGTGCCTGTCCTATCATCCCCTTCTTCCACATTCAAGTGAATTTGGATTCAGCTGGAAAAGTTTCAGCTGCGGCACTGGAGACCCCAGAGGGAGTCGCTTCAGATGTTAGAGAGAAAGCTGGTGCGTGTTGATCTTCCCCCAGATTTCAGGCGCTGGCCTGTGTAAGGCCCATGCTTGGGTTGGATGTGGAAATAACCCACAGGTAGAACCATAAACCTGGGGGCCGAGTGGTGATCTGTTCCCCAGGTAGACGGGCAGCCCCGGGAGACAGGGACTGTGCCATCTCCCTCTCTGTAGCATCTTCTGCAGAGCCTGGCACACAGTGAGCTATTGGCAGCGGGTTGAGGAAGGCGCCAGTTACTGCTGCCGTCTGTAGGAGGAGCCAAGCGGAGTTGACAGTGTCTGCGCTTGGGAGACCACACTGCCAGGCTGCTGGTGTCCTCTGCAGCGGTAGGGCCTGGCTGCCCAAGGACCCTGGACAAAGATTCTGAGGCCCTGGCCGGGCTCCGTGGACTGGGACGTGGGGTTGGTCAGTTGGTGATGCCGACTGACCGGGTGGGGAGGGAGAAGTGGTGGTAAAATGGTTGTGCGTCTTTCCTGCCAGAGCGGTGGCACCTTCCAACACCCACTCCAGGGTGACGAAGCAGTGGCAGGAATCTCGCTGCATTTGTACCCTATTGCCCCTGTGACAAATGCCTACAGATTTAGTGATGTAAAACTGCGTATATTTATGATCTTGCAGTCCTGGCGGTCACAAGTCTGAAATGGGTCTCACCGGGCTGACGGTGTCAGTGGGGGGGCTGCATCTCTCCCTGGGGGCTTTAGGGGAGTCTGTATTGCTCTGCCTTTTCCAGCTTCTAGAGGTCAGCCCATTCCTTGGCTCACGGCCCCGTCCCCATCTTCAAAGCCAGCAAGGACAGGCTGAGCCCTTCTCACGTGGCCCACGCTGACTCCCTCTCCCTCTCCCTGTGATTACATCGGGCCCACCCGATAATCCAGGATAGGCTTCCTATTTTAATGTTGTCACTTAGCAATCTTAATTCCATCTGAAACCTTAATTTTCATACATATTCACAGGTCCTGGGCACTAGGACGTGGTCATCTTTGGGGACCATTATTCTGCTGACCACGTCTACCCATGTGGTGGGCTCTGTGGCCTCTGGTCTTCCTGCCCACTCTGGAATCTGGTGCTCCTGGTCCCCCCTCCAACCCCCCGTCCCCGACATCTCCACGGCGGCTCTGATGGTCTTTGCCTGGCCTGTGGATCTTCTGTTGCTCTGGTTACCTCCCTCGCCTCGTGCACAGATCACATCTCTGGTCCCTCCAGGTAGCAGTTCACTTCCTCACCCAGGGACGTCGGTTTAATTCTGCTCTCACGGTGTGTGCCCTGGGAAACAGGCGCCACGCTGGGCAGCAGGAGAGAGAGGAAGGGGGTAGGGATCTCTGCCCCACGGAGCGCCGTGTCCTTCCTGAGGCCCCCTCTCCACACCTGCATCAATGCTTAGCAGTTAGGGTTCTGCCCACCAGGCTATGCACACACGCCAGGCATTGCTTGGGGAGTCGGACTGGAAGCTGCCTTGCCTCAGTGCCCCAGGAAGGCCTCAGCCTCTCCTGCTGGGGGATGTGGGAGTAGGAGCCCTTAGTCACCTGAAACTGGCTGCTCAGGATGCCTGAGGAGGTGTGTCCACCCATCCACCCACCCTCATCCATGGGAGCAGATGAGACGGTTGTGCATAAGCCAGGCCGACTGAGCCAAACTGTCGGTCACGCCTCCTCTGCCGGCCACCGCACTCACTGGGGAAGCCTGGCTTGTTGGAGCTGCACTCTGGGGCTCTGTGTGGGGTGCCAGGGCCTCTGCAAGGAAAGGTGGGGCCCCTCTCTGACCAGCGGGCTCCCTGCAGGCCTCCTTAAGGCCGAGTCCATGCAGGCTTGGCCTCTGGCGGTAACTCGCCTTTCCTGTAGCCTCTGGGCAGGGAGGAGGGGCCTCCCGAGGGACAGGAGCCGGAGGTGGAGTAGGGAGGCCAGGTCACACGTCCAGGGTCCTGGTGTCTACCCTGGCCCCAGCCTCACTCTCACACTGAACACTGGATCTGACTGATGTTCACATCTCCCTGTGACCCCTGCAGCCCTGCCTCCCTCCACGGCAGGCAACACCCTGGGGCCGCTCCCTGGAAACCCTTGAGCTGGGAGCCCAGAGCTGCAGCCTGAGGAAGGTGCCGTTGACTTTGCACTACCTTTTTATTGCCCGCCCACCGTGCGTGGTCAGTTCTAGTGCTGCTTAGAGTCTGTATCTGAGCTCGCCAGCCAGGCCGTGTGCTCATAAGACGTACATACTCAGGAGACGACACAGTGAGATCCGTAAGGTCCCAGAGTGGGGCCTGCAGGGCCAGCCCTTGGTGCTGCTCACCTGGCACTCTCACTTGGATCCTCTTCAATCCTGGGGAGCCACTTCAGCCGCAGGTTCCCAGTCTGTAAATGAGGGGAACAATAGTAGCTGTGAAGCCTGTACACCCTTTGTGAGTCGCTCAGGTTTGCAGGGCACCAGCTCCGGTGGTCTCCCCCTCTGTACCTTGGCCATGCGAGGATGGAGACATCACCCTGCACAAGGAGCGTGAGCTGGGGGATCGGCAGGGGTCCTGAGAGTCGGGGGCGGGGCTACCTTCAGCTCATGTCAGGATGTCACAGCCTGTAGGTGTAGCCCAAACCCAACCAGCAGCCCCTACCTCTTGCTCTTCCCGCTGCTCTCCATGAGTAGCCCAAGGAATGCATCATGGCTCCCAGCGTTCCTTGTCATAAGCAGGTGGCCATCGGTAAGGATCTTTTCTCAGCATTTCCACGTGAGCAGGCTCTGAGTTACTGGCAGGGCCACATGTTTGAAGACCGGGAGGGAGAGAGGTGCTGTCCCGTCTGTGAGATCCTGCCCGCGCTGCTGGGGCCCTGGCCGAGGCGGAGAGCGTGCAGGGCTTGGGGGCCGCTGCTCAGTCTTCCTGTTGGGTCTTCCTCCGCAGCTGCCTTTGTCCGCTTGGACTAATCGTACCCCGTGTTCTGCTCCTGCAGCCAAAGGGAGCTGACCGGAAACAGAAGACCGACCGGGAGAAGATGGAGAAAAGAACGGCCCAGGAAAAGGAGAAATACCAGCCGTCCTACGAAACCACCATCCTCACAGAGGTGAGCCGGCCGCGTGCCAGGGACAGAGCCTCCAGGGGCCTTCCACCAGGAACAGGGTTGTTGGTTTGGATTCTTGGAACGTTGCCCATTTGGGTGAGGCTTCTGAGTGCACCCATCCAGTTGTGGCGGTTCCCAGAGCCTGGAGCTCATGTTTGTTCCAGAGACTGGAGAAGTGTTTCAGAAATAACTTAGAGCTCTCTGCTGCCTTGGAATGCGTTTATGCTTTTCAAAATTAGGTTATTTTTGTCTTTTTGAATAGGTAATGTATTCACGTGTTCAGAATTCAGAAGGTGCAAGAGAACGTACAACGGAAATGTCCCTCGCAACACCATCCTAACCTCGCAGTTTATCCAGGGGCGGCCGGTGTCTCTGGTTCCTTGTGTGTCTGACCTGACTTCCTCTGTATGTGAAGCCTGCTTTTGCACACCGGCCGTGTACATAGACACACGGTTTTACACGTCGCTCTTTTCAATTAATAGCTAATCTTGGCATTCCTGAAGAGCATTCTAGTTCCTTACCCGGCTGCAGAGCATCCACGTGCGACGGCCTGTTGGTGGACACGTGGTTGTTTCCGGGCTGTTGTAATTTGAGACAAGGGAGCAGTGAATCACTGCGCATGTGGAGGTCTGTACGTGGGAAGAATCTGCAGGTTTCCATTCTCAGAGTGGGGCCGCTGGGTCAAGCACTTGCTGTGTTGTTTGGATAGATGTTGGAATGCATTTTCTCTTAACCCCGACACTGTCGCCAGCCTGCTCCAGCCTCCTGTTGTCCGGGGGAGCTGCGAGGCGCTCCCCATCATGGCCTCCTCCTCTTCCCGATGCGGGTCACAGCCGGCACCACCTCTGGGTGCTGATATTTTAGAATGACTGTTCCCCACAGTGTTCTGCATCAGGCCCGCTGATTGGTGTTGATGTTTGCTCATTGAGTGAGTGGACTTACTCAGAGGCCGTGTGAGCACATGGAAGGCCCGTGCTGGCCATGGTGGGGTGAGGCTGTGTCAGGGGCAAGGCACAGAACGGCGGCCTGGGCTCGGCTGACGAGGCGCCGCATGTAGGGGTGGGTGGGTGTGTGTGTGTGTGTGTGTGTGTGTGTGAGAGAGAGAGATAAGTCATATGCAGACAGTACAAAAGCTAATTCTGTGGCTCAGACAGACACATACTGTTATTTGACTGAGAGTACCAGTGGCCAGAGAGCCGTGGTGCAGGAAAAGTCCTGGCCCGCCCTCGGCCAGCAGAGGAGTGGCAGGGCGCAAGGACTGTGCTTACGGATTAGAGCCTGGAACAGCCTCTTCCCGTGTCTTGTTCCTGCTTAAGCAGGTGACGTGTTCCCCCACCCAGTGACACCTTCTTTTCTGGATGGTCCTCAGCTTCTCCGTGCCTTTCCTAACTTCCCCTGGAAGGAGAGGTCCCGGTGAGCCTCACGTGGGTCTGAGCCCTCGTCACAGGGTGGTGCAGTTTTGGAAAACGCCGCCTCCCTGGCTGGGACCTTGCGAGGTGCTGCTGCCCCTTCTATCAGCGCATCAGTGCCCCTGCACGGGCTGTGGGATTTAGCACCGACACACTCCAGCCCACACTCACAGCACGGTTGATATTCACCAGCCCTGTGTTTCCGTGGGCGACGGTAAATCTTCAGGAATGCTTCAAATCGGCCCTCTCTAAGGAGGCGTCGTGGCAGGGAGGGAAGAAGCGAGTACTCTGTCCGCTGGCCTCCCCCAGCAGGCAAAACCCGTGTGCCTGTGCTTTCTCTGGGAGACTCCAAGTGTGTTTTCGTTTTTGCTTCTGCACTGGAGGCTTTTTGAGGGCAAGGATCACATCTGTCATGTTCTGTGTCTCCTGTGGCCCCAGCAGGATGCCTGCCGTGTACTGAGCACACGCAGGATTCTCAGAGAAGCTGCTCTTGTGGATTGTGCGAGTGCTTCTGCCCTGTCGGCAGGTTCTTTTCCCAAATAGCCCAGGGTGGTTTTTTTAGTATTTTTTTTAATTTATTTTTTGAGAAGGAGTCTTGCTGTGCTCCTCAGGCTGGTCCCAAACTGCTGGGCTCACGGGATCCTCCTGTCCTGGCATCCTGAGTAGCTGGGACTACAGGCGTTCACCACTGTGCCCAGAGTGCAGGTTTTAACACGAGTCTTACTGGCCGTTTTTTGTCTGGAAGTTGCCTGGGGTCCATCTGGTGCTCCTGTAACACACATTTACATGCATTTATCTGTACCAGGAAAAGCTGCTTCTGAGCAACTAGCCTGTTTTATTTTTCCTTCTCTTTTCCTGTGGACCCAAGAATCACCTGAGAGACACATTTCCCACTTTGCTCACCGAATGTTAGGTGTCTTCTCTGCCGTAGTTGGTTTTCTCGTTGTGGTCCTCGTACCCTGCCTGGCTGTGGCTTGCCGTGGGTACTGGGTAGATTCGTGCTGTCTGCTGACAAGTCAGGGGTCTCGTGTGCTGACATCGGTGCATGCTTGCTTGGGAGGGCCCAGGAGCACAGGTCAGTACCTCTGCAGACCCCAGCTCATCTGAGGACCTTGTGCTCTCTCCACAGTGCTCTCCGTGGCCTGACGTGGCCTACCAGGTGAACAGCGCCCCGTCCCCCAGCTACAATGGCTCTCCAAACAGCTTCAGCCTTGGCGAAGGGTACGTCCCACCTTTCTCCCTTTGGTTCCCTGGAAGGAAGACAGGTTTAGGTTCCTTTCTTGACCTTCTCTGGGTCTTCTCTCCTTTCTGTTTGGCATCTGTTTGGGTCCCAGAGTGGCCAACTGGTGTTGCAGTCACAACCACTTTTAGCATTTGCACAGCTTTTTGTGCTCGGAAACACTGCTATAAACATCGTCTGATGGGATAGCAGCCCAGAACTTACCCAGGAAAACCAAGACTGGCCTGAGAGTGCGTCAGGGCAGCCACCTAAGACTGCCTCAGGCACTCTGTGCCGTGGAACAGCTCTTCCGGACAGTGGAGCCTTAGAGAACAGCTGTTGAGTGGCCCTGGTGGCTGGCAGGGCTCTTCCTGGTTCTTCGTCCAGCTCTTGTGTACATCCGCTGAGTGGAGGGGGTCCAGTTAGGTCCTCCCCGCCTGGGCTTTCAGGGCTTGTAACAGAAGCTGGCCTCATTGCTGCCCACCGAGCTCTGCAGATGACACAGTGGTGGCCGGACAGGAGCTTGAGGCCGTTTTCTGACTGTCTCGGGCTACAGGGCATCACCAGGACAGGGGCAGAGGCGAGGGCAGGCCAGGGGGGAGCCCGCATGGTTTCTGCCTGCAGGTTCCTCGGAGCCTGTGCTTACAGGCAGAGAACTTTTCCAGCGCGACCATGAGATCGTCTGTGAACCTGACTTTACCAAAGTGAAGAGTCCTCCTGCGGGGAAGGGCGTAGACAGAGAAAAGTGTCATATTTAGATTCAGGCAGGCCTCGTCTTGAATCTGTACCTGTTAGGGGGCGACCTCCTCAACCTCCCTGAGCCTGTTTTTCTGCTATGGAAGGGGAGTGAGTTCCGCGTGGGGTGAGGAGGAGCGTGTGAGCAGCGCTCCGCACCCGGAGATGTTTGATGCAAAGCGCCGTTTTCACTGATGACTGCGCTGAGGGTCATCCCTCGGAAAAGGCTCTCTTCTTCCATTCTGGTAAACTATACATAACACAGACTTTGCCATTTTGGCCATTTTTAAGCATTCAGGTTGGCGGCTTTACATTCGCATTGTTGTGCAGCCGTCGCCACCGTCCATCCGGGAGGGCCGTTCAGAGCGTATCTTTCTCCTGAAAAGCCAAGTGTTCACGTCTGCACCTGCTCCCTGAGAGGGCCCTTCAGGAAGGTTGCATGCCTCCCTTTGGGGAGGAACCAGGACAGTGTGTTTCCTCGTGGGTCGACGCCCAACTCTGGGTGCTGATTCACTGTCAAACAGTTGCCCTGGGCCTTCACCCTGTCCTGTCACGTCACAGAAACGCGTGTGGTCGATGGCCCTTTGGTTTGGCTGCAGCTTTCTGGGTGCCAAGTCGCTGGTAGGGTGGCCTGGGTCCCCCGTGTCCACCCCTTCCCTGGGCTGGGGCTGGGGCGGGACCGAGTGGGGGAGTTCTGATGAAGGCTTCCGTCGGTCAGACCTTGGTGAAAGGGGACTGTCGTTGGCTGGGACGGCGTAGCCTGTTAGCGCCTCCTGTCCACACTGGAGCGCTCACTAGGGATTTGGGGGACTGGACGTTGGCTCCTGCCTCCGTCAAGTTCGTGAGCACCCATTTTATTTAAAACAAGTCCTGCGCCTGACCAGAAGTAAAAGGGCCAGGCAGGTGACAGGACCCCTGGCACGTCCCTCGGAGCTCTCTCTGTCCTCACCACGTCTTCCTTTTCCTTTGCAGCAACAACTCCCCGACCCACCCGGTGGAGGCCCTGCCCGTGGGCAGTGACGTAAGTGTGCGCGCCGGGCTCTGTGGCTGGCGGTCCCCGGTGGTCCCCGAGCCGCGCCTCACGGCCTCCCCTCTCTGCCCGCAGCACCTGCTCCCGTCGGCCTCCATCCAGGACGCCCAGCAGTGGCTCCACCGCAACAGGTTCTCGCAGTTCTGCCGCCTCTTTGCCAGCTTCTCGGGTGAGTGTCTCTGAGTCGTGCCTAAAACCACGAGCATCTTGGAGACACTCGGTAAGGCCAGTCCCCCTCCAGGACTTGCTGTCGGCCCCTGGGGGCAGTGGTTTTGTCCAGGAGACCAGAGCCTGTGGGTTCACTCGCCCACGTGTGCCGACCCTGTGCCAGATGCTCGAGATGCTGCCCCCAGAAGGCCCCAGTTGAGTGTGACTGTAGGGGACTGTCTGGGTCCCCTCAACTGGCGGGGGGTGGGCTCAGCTCTGCCCAGGAAGTGTCCCCTCGCCAAGCAGAGTGATGCAGGGCTTTTTTGCCCTTTTCCTACTGAAATACTGCTCGTCACGCTGTCTCCAAAGCCACAGCCTGGGAGGTGGAGGTGAAGCCACAGGTGACACAGGAAAGCTGCTGCTTCCTTCCGTAAACGGTTCTGAAGCCCTTTGTGCTGGGCCCTCGGTGAGACGAACTGAGCAGTGGGCCTGGCCACCAATTAGTGACAAAGCGAAGGTTTGTCCACAGCCAGAGGAGCAGTTCCCGAGGACACCTGTGGCAGCGGAAGGGAAACAGCAGCCCTTCGTCTGCCAGCTCGGCCTAGGGGCCTCTTCGTGTTGGGGGGAGGGTACGAGGAGGGCCAGACGGTGACTCTGCCCGGGGACCCCTGCAGCTTTGAGTCGGTGCAGACACGTAAATCACCCACTTCAGTGCCGAGACCGTCTGTGATGGGGGTCGGGGGCTCAGGGGAGGAGGGTGGTCGGCCACAAGGTGGGCACCTGCCTGGGTGGCTGCAGAGCGGAGGACCCCGAGGATTGGGGTGGAGTGGCCCTGGAGAGGAGGTGAGGTCAGAGAGGCCCCGAGGGGCACGGATAGGTCGGGGCCTTGGGAGAACAGTGGTAGGACTCTGGCGTTTTCTCCCAATGGAAAGGGAGCCATTGTGCCTACAGAATTGTGTCTAAACCGTGTGCTGTGGCAGGAGGAAGGGTGGGAACCGTGGCTGTGGGCAGCTTCTCAGCAGAGGCTGATGTCACACTTGAACCTGGGACAGTCCACACGGGCTCAGGCTCTGGAGCACCACTGGGCTTTGAGAAAAGGGGTCGCCCTCATGCTGTGCTCACCTCTTACCCCACTGTTCTCCTCTGTCGCCATGAGGCAGTGCCTTCCTGTGTCCG
This sequence comes from Avahi laniger, assembly GCA_963575035.1. Lineage (NCBI taxonomy): Eukaryota > Metazoa > Chordata > Mammalia > Primates > Indriidae > Avahi > Avahi laniger. The sequence goes on along the minus strand of CAUYSK010010114.1, from coordinate 13,574 downwards.
TTAGCATGGGCCGGTCCTCGTACACGGTGCGCAGCACTGCGGGAGACTCTCAGGCCGTGTGTGCTGGAGACAAACACACGTGGGCCCAGGGCCCAGCAGTACTCTTGGGATAGACCCGGCAGACACGCACACACGTACTGACCACAGACAAGGCTAGGAATGGTCACAGAACCTGTTCGTGACAGCCCCAGCTTGGAAGCTCCTCCTACGGCCTATCCATGAGAGCGGGTACGTGGATTGTGGTATATTCACGCAGTGAATGACTGATAGGAATGGGCGTGAACAGTCCAACTATATTCGGCATGGATAAATCCTGAAACGTGACCTGGAGGGAGGGAAGCCGGCTCTGGAAGAGTGCCTGCCGTTCAAGTCTATGCACATAAACTTCGGAGAACACACAAGACTCGTCTGCGCTGCAAGACAGCACCTCGCCCCCAGAGGTGGAGGGGGGTGACGGCAGCACGGGCCTGTGGGAGGCTGGTGACGTTCTGCCTCTCAGTCTGCGTGCTGGGTACCGGGTGTATCCAGGTTGTCAGCATCCAGCAACCGTGTACTCGCGTGTGCAGAGATGCACGCGTAGCCAGTGCCACGTGCCGAAGAAATCTATGCACACATTATACACCCATACGGAGTAAAGTGGTGGGGGCAGGCGCAGGCATGAGCGCCTATCGGCTTCTGTTCTCCTCGCTTTTGTGAGCACTGACATCTCCTGGGCTGTGACCATCTGATATCGTTTAGCTCTTTGCCGTTTCTCTCTCTGCGGGATGTCCGGTGCCCACCCCCACCCGCAGTGTGGGATCTGCAAGGGGGGGAGTTCTTCCTCCATGTCCCACGTAACCGACAGGCCCGCTGTCCTGCCTAGGTGCTGACTTGCTGAAGATGTCCCGAGATGATCTGGTGCAGATCTGTGGTCCTGCAGACGGGATCCGGCTCTTCAATGCCATCAAAGGCAGGTGGGTGTGGGTTGCTCTGGGAAGCTGGCCGGAGGGCACTGCCTAGCCACGTGAGGGCGGGAAGCCCCAACCTCAGCCTCCTGGACGCGGGTGGGCTGGCTGGTGGGGACGGGTCCCTGGGCAGAGCCCTTCCTGCAGCGTGGTGCCAGAGCAGGAGGAGTGCGGGGAGAGGGCCACAGGCTGCAGCAGGGGAGCGAGACATGCCTGGGAGTTGCAGCCAGTGCAACCCCTGCCTGGAAGCCACTTCCTCTTTTTGTTTTGATGGGAGTCTTGGCCTCCGGATCTCAGCCCCATAGCCTCTTGCCCTGGGCCCTGAGCTGCCTTCTTCCCCGGGCAGCCGTGGATTGGGGCAGGTCAGTTGGCATCTCGCGGCAGTTCCAGGGCAGACGCCAGAGCAGTGCCATTCTGCAGACCTTCCTGCCACGGCGGCCGTGGGCTGCAGCTGCGCTGCCCACTACAGGAGCCACTGGCCACTTGTGGCTGCCGAGACTTGAACCAAGGCTGATGTGATGGACAGACCGAGTTTTAAATTTTATCTGACTTAGGTGAATTTAAATTGTAATAGCCCCATATAGCTCAATTTTACAGTGACAGAGAGAGTGCTTGCGTTCGAACCCCACATCTGCCTCTTCTGTGCTGTGCAGCGGCGGAGACCATGAGCCCCAGTTCCCTGATCTGAGAAGAGGGCAGTCGTCCCAGCTCCCTCGCAGGCTGTGTGCGGGCGACACGAGATGTGCACGTACAGTTCTGAGAATGGCCCGACACAGAGTCAGGTGGAGACGGCGTTGGCTCTAATAGCACCTGGAAAATGCCTCGTGTCTTGAGATTCGTGTTCTGGGCAGAGCACCCCCTCGGCAGGTTGCAGGAGCAGGGAAGGGCCCGCCCCTTGGCTTCTAGGCAGACCCCAACCGTGATTGGCGTTCCCCGTCCCCATCATGGTCTTTCTTTCTTCCCAAGCTCCGCACACTGCTGTTTCCATCCTGGAACATTCTGGAACAACAGCGCTGGGTTCACCACACCTGCTTTCTGTTTCCTCTCCGCCCTCCAGGAATGTGAGGCCGAAGATGACCATTTATGTCTGTCAGGAGCTGGAGCAGAACCGAGTGGCCCTGCAGCAGAAGCGGGAGGGCAGTGGGGACAGCAGCCTGTGTGGTGAGTTGCGGGGGCAGAGCCAGGACCCAGACGTCGGACCCTGTGGCCTGGCTTCCGAGCCCGAGGTCCGGCCTTGGTCCCTTCTGGCAGCTGTGCGGGCCTCCCCTGTAAGGGACGGCTGGTCTCCTGGATTCCACACGCAGTGCGGGTTTGCCCTCCTGGTGGCCCTGCGGCGTGGGCGGCGTCTAAGGCAGTGTTGCCGACGTCAGTGTCGCCGTCATCTCCAACCTGCTGACAAAGCGGTCCCCCCTGGTGCCGCCTTCTCTCCTGGGGGTCACAGTGCTCGAATGGAATGCGGGGTTTTTTGTGGAAAAGGATGAGGACCAGTTATCTTTAATGTCACTCTTGGCCGCATGAGGCCATCCAGTAACCCTTCAAACAGTGAGCGGAAAGAGTGAAAAAGGGACGCAAGATTTTCCCCTGTGTGGGTGCACATCTGGCTGCTGCCAGAACCGTCAGGTGCCCCTGCACCGCCAGCTGGGTGTCACTGGTCTGGCACGAGGCTGGAATCCCTGTGTTCCCACGAGTTCCCCGAGAGAGGAAGAGAGTCACAGCCTGGTTCTGCCGACCTGCCCTGGGCATGAGCGTCCTTTGCAGACTCACTGCTTTCTCAGGGTGGCTGGAGGGGCGTGGGCAGGCTCGTGCTGATTTAGTGGCCACTCAGAAAGCAGGCCTTGTTCCCCTCCCCCAGTGTACCACGCCATCTTCCTGGAAGAGCTGACCACCTTGGAGTTGATTGAGAAGATCGCCAACTTGTACAGCATCTCCCCCCAGCACATCCACCGAGTGTACCGGCAGGGCCCCACGGGCATCCACGTGGTGGTGAGCAATGAGGTGAGGGCTGCCACCCGGCCAGCCCTGGTGAGGGGCTCTGGGCTGCGGGGTCGGGGGCCATCAGAACCCCTGCAACAGCAACACACTCTGGGGGCTTGGTGACAGGCGGGTTTATCTACGTGCTCTCGGCTGCTGTGGCTATCTTGGTCTGAATGGCTGTCCTGCCGGGTAGCCACTCGTCACCCCTCCCGTGGCTGGATGCCATGCAGGAGCCAGGAGCACGGACTCCACCCCTGCGCCAGACGTGCTGCAGTCAGGGCTGTGGGAGTCCGGAGAGGGCACTCCCGTTAGGGGGCGCAGGCCCCAGGGAGAGGCAAAGTGAGTTGGGGGCTGGGTGGCAGAGAGGCTGTGGCTTTTGGAAGAAGAGAGCAGAGGCCTCTGCTGAGTGATGAGGGTGCCACAGCCTCCCTGGGTCTGTGCCACTCATGGCCGAGGAGAGGGCTATTGAACAGGCTTGCTGGCAAGTTTAGGCATTCCTTGCGTGTTGCAGAACAGAGGCTTTCAGTTTGCTCTGCCCTGGACCGCTTCCTCCTAATAATAGTAGTAACGCGTGCCAGCACTGGTGGAGTGCTTCTGTGTCCTGGCCACCGCAGTAAGCCCTCATAGCAAACCCTTTAATCCTGACTGCCTCCGTAGGAGGTGGATGCTGTAGGAAACTGAGGCCCAGAGAAGCTAATTGCACAGGTTACAGGTTTGGCAAGGGATGGAGCTGTGGTGGGAACCCGGTACTCTGCCTGCAGCGTATTCAACCCCTCCTGAACTGAAGCCTTTAAACTTGGAGCTGTGCTGGTGGGAGCGGGGGAGGGACCCCGAACCCCCAGCTCAGCCCCCAGCAGACCCTAAGCCAGTTCTGGGAACTGTGAAATCCTCTGTGTCGAGGATTATAGGGGAAATTGTGTACAAGCATGGTGGCTGGTAGAAGTAAAGAAAACGTGGGCTTTGGAATTGTACTTAGAACTGCCTCCTAGCTGAGCCATCTCGGGGAAATTTACTTAACCTTTCTGTGCCTCAGTTTCCCCATCTGCAGAATGGGGATGAATGTACCCATCAGACAGGTAGCAGTAAGGATAAAATGAGAGCAGAGCATCAGGTACCGGGAGATACCACATAAGCAATGGATCTTGTCACTGATGTGCTCGTGCTGGGCACTCGTTATTTTGGGGAGCAAGTGGTGGAGAGATCTTTTTAGATTTGGGGATGTGTACAGGTGAGGCTTTCAAGGGTCTGTGTATTTCATAAGTCGTCATTATTAGTATTAATCCTATTGCCACTTGTCATTACAACTGCGAGAGCCCTTTAATGTTCACGAGCATTTCATGGAGGGTGGCAAGGTGAACTTTTCCTTCCTTTTTAATTGAAAGGCATTCATAGTTAGTGTGAGAAGTCAAGCAATATCGAGGAGCAGGAGGCAAATGTGCAAACCCCTTATCTTCCCCACTCTTTCCTCCTGGAGGAATTGATAGCAGGTTTGTGATTCTACCAGGTAACTTTTGTGCTCACGTCTGTGCGTGCCCTAATGCGCGCAGGTGTGGGTTTTAAATACACACGGCAAAGACCCAGCGGTACATTGACATGCAGCTTGCTATTTTTGTCACCATTTCAGAATTCCTTTTATATCATTCCATTCAAATCTGATGCGGCTCTTTTTTTTTTCCACCCCATGTTACAGGTAAGGACAATGTAGCCCACGGTTCCTGACTTGAGAGCTTACTTTAGAGTAGCCAGGAAGGTGAATGTGCCCTGAGCAGTGGGCGTTGTAGTGGCATGGAAGCTTGTCACTTTGCATTGCAAAATGCATTTCTTTTTATGAAGACAAAAGCCAAGAATGTGGGGAAGCCTTGCCATTTCGTGCGTCCCTGAAGGAAGTTTCTTCCCTGGCGCGCCCCGTGCAGAGTAGGCAGTTAAGCAAGTGGAACAGAGAACAACTCAAATGCCACCTTGGCTAAAGTAGGAGATTCTTATTCCCCAAAGTCTCCTTGCCTCTTAACCCGAATCAGTTGGAAACCTTTGATTCTTAATTGCGGAGCGCCGGAGGCAACCTGGCCAGCCGCGGAGCCGGCCCCTGGGGTGCAGGGGCACTTAATTAAACAAGGGAGTTACTGATTAAGCCAGTGTGGGCTCTGCCTAGGGCTTCGCATGCCCAAGCGGCTGGGCTGCCAAGAGTCCTAGATGGAGCAGGCCAGCAGTATAGAATAAATGTACTTCACGCATCATTAGGCCGGCGGGGAGGGGCAGGGGTTGACAGGTGGATGGATTTGTAAGATTTGAGGCAGTAATCAGGGCAGGCAATAAAATGTGGATGGCGTTTTTTACATTTGGAAAGGGGGTTTGCTATTGTGCTGGCCAGTATGTGTGTTGTGTTTATGTTCATATATATATTTTAATAGTCTTTAAATATATATTGTGAAATACAGCACATATATGGAAAGAACATATAAAACTTATTTGTGCAATTTAAAAAATCATTAAAGTACCCATGTACCTGCACTCAGATTACTAGAATGTTATGTTAGAAGCCCCTTCGTGACTGATGTATGTTCATAATCCCCTCCACCTGCCAGTCTGAATTTTGTATTTATCATTCCCTCTTCTTCCTCAATATAGTTTAATTTTGTCTATTTTAAAACTTTATATAGTGGAATAATAGTACATTCTTCTGTGACTTTCCTCTTTCATTGCACATCATATTTTTGAGATTCCCGCATGTCGAATATACAGCTGGAGCTGGCTGGCACCTGGGAGCAGAATATGGTTAGATCACCACTGGCTCATGCTTCTGCTGTCGATTGACGGGGGCCGTTAGGAGTTGTGTGTTAGCGCAGGCAGTGCTGCTCGGACCGTTCTTAAGCACATATTTGCGTGCTCACATGCAGGAGTTTATCCAGGGCACGAGCCCTGTGGGGGAATGTGCGTGGCCATCTTTACTAGGCCATATGGGCAGTTTTCTAAAGATTTACATCCCCACCGGCTGTGGAAGCTGGTTCCCGTTGCTCTGTCCTGGTTATATTGTTATCATTCAAACAACCACATTTTACAGATGGGGCTATGGAGACAAAAAGAACAAAAGGTTGACTTGTCCAAGGTCCCTGGGTAGTTAATCAAAATTGTAACTCCAGAGACGTGGCTCGTGAGTAATCTCTAGTTTCCTGCCTCAAATATAGACATAGGGAGGGAGCCCTCCTTCCTGTTTTGTCCTGGTGGGACCTGATGTGTAGGTGTTACTAATTACCAAGGTTCGTGTTGTAAAAAACATTTTATTTAGTTTTTTTCTTTTATCTGTTGCCCACAGACATTCTTATAATGTCTCCATTATAGGGATTGGAAGACAGACTAAGAAAAAGCAAAACCAGCACAAACAAACAAAAACTACAGTCCTGTATTAAATGGTCGTACCTTGATTCCCTTCCAGGCCGCTTTCCATCCTGTGCTTTCAGGTTTTTGCAACTTGTCCCACATTGATTCTGTCTCATCATTTTTCCAGTGAATTTTGTAGCAGAGCCGTGTGCCTGCATTTGTAGACACCGTGGCAGAGTTGTTTCCGCCGCCCTGTGCAGCCGACTGAGCCTTTCCAGATTTCGAACTCATGGTTGAGGGAACATGTCCTCTCTTTTCCCTTTCAGATGGTGCAGAATTTCCAAGATGAATCTTGTTTTGTCCTCAGCACATTAAAAGGTAAAGACCTGCCTCTCTCTTACCCCCCCACCTCATCCACTTTCCTGTTTAATTGAAGCATGTGGGTTGGGTGTGGTGGCTCATGCCTGTCATCCCAGCACTTTGGGAGGCCAAAGCAGGAGGATCACTTGAGCCTAGGAGTTCAAGACCAGTCTGGGCAACGTAGCAAGACTCCATCTCTATGGAGTTAATGGAGTAAATGTTAAAAAAATCAGCTGAGTGTGGTTTGTGTGCCTATAGCCCCAGCTCCTCAGAAGGCTGAGGTGGGAGGATTGCTTGAGCCCAGGAGTTCAAGGTTACAGTGAGCTGTGATTGTGTGACTGCACTCCAGCCTGAGTGACAAAGTGAGACCTTGTCTCTTAAAAAAGAAAAAAATAAAAGAAAAAAAAGAAGCACGTGGGCCGGGTCCCTCGGGGTAGTGGGGAGGAGCCAGGTGGATGAGTGGGGCCTGCCTGCATGGTGGGCCCCTCCAGGGAATGCTTACCTGGGAAAAGCGTTTGGAAAAAAGAAGACACAAACTTTTTGTGAATCCTAGCCCCAGAAATGCCAGAACTAGTGACACTGGCCCCAAAGTCACTCCTGAAAGGGAAACCCTGGGCCAGGCAATTTCTTCTCCACGAACTCAGTGTCGAGTAGAAACAAGGTGTATCCGCGTTTTCCTGGGGATGTCCAGGAAGATCAAACCTGGGATGCAGCCGAGCCTGCAGGCCTAGTGGGGGTGGGACGCGGCCCATGCTAAGAGGGCGTCAGCCTGCCTGCACTGCGGAGAAAGAGCTCAGGGGCTGGGAACGTGAGTTTATTTACGAAAGGTAGAGAAAGACCTGCCGTGACCTTCCTGAGGGCTGGGAGGATGCATGCGTGTTGTGTCAGAGCAAAAGTCCTCTGACTGGGTCATACACCCTGAACTGTGAGGGAGGCCATTTCCTCCTTGTTCTATGGATTTAGCCAACAAGTGCCTTTAAGGGCCTGGGGCCACAACACCCCGGAGGACCACAGTTTGTCCACAGCCTCCTTGGGCGTAGGTCCTTCCTTTTGTCCTTGGGCCTCAGGCTGCGGTAGAAAGACCCATTGTCAAAAAGAAGCTAAGCAAGGCAGATGCTAAGGCATGTGTCGAAATCCCTGCTTCTGCCCCACGCTTTGCTTTGTGCAGCCTCATTTTTGCAATCTCTGCTGATGCCCCAATGCCACACCTTTCAGGGCTCCCCGATACTGTGGCGCTGCGCCTTTCTTCCTGTGAAACGTGCCTGATGTTTCTGTCTTGCAGCCGAGAGCAACGACGGCTACCACATCATCCTGAAATGCGGACTCTGAGCAGAAGTAGGACATGCACCTGCCTCCACCTCCCAGCCCCACGGACCCCCTTGGATGTAGAAATTGCCCCAGTGTCAGCTGCGGTCTCACCAGGCCAGCTGAGGCTAGGAGGGACCCTGCCCAGTCTGTGACGGCTACAGACCGTCAACCAGAAGAAGCCTGTGGACAGAGACAGGGGTGCAGGAAGCCAGTGGCTGTTCTCTCCTTCCCCTGGCCTTCAGCTTTGGAGTGCTTCCTTGTTCTTTTTGTTGATCCAACCCTGATATTCTAAAGAGGCAAACAGTGGGGGCATCTTCTCTGAAACCCCTTGCCCCTTAGTTGGAGGCTCATTGGGCATCTGGATGCCCCCTGAATTGGTCCCTGCTGGGCTCCGTGCTGCCTCCAGAGAAAGCTCTGTCTCCCCCTGCACCTGTGTCTCTGGCAGGTGGCTCCACGTCCTGTACTGCTGGCTCCACGGGAGCAGTTTGCCCTCATTCTCCTGCTTTCATGGTGCCTCCCTCCTCAGGGACCCCGGTGAGCATCCCTGCTTCCTGTTCTTGGATGATTTGATGGGAGTGGGGTTATTCTGTGCCTTATACCTCTTTCACCTTGACCTTGTTTCTGAGGATCTGCTGCAAAACCTGAAGATGCCCTCATATCTCTACATTGCCATGGTGGACACAACGGATGTGCTTGGCCTTTCTCACAGATGCTAATTCTGAGGCCCTTGAAGTGGGTCGAGGTGGGAATAGAAAAAGATGATTTTCAGGCACATTCTCATGAGTAGAAAAGGGATGAGAACAAAGTGATTCCTCTTGAGTGACCTCCCTGAGCAACTGTGGGTGAGAAGGACTAGGAAATGAGCATGCCCTTGCATCTTCAGATGACCTTGACCATTATAATACCAAGAGCAGACCTTGGTTAACCACTGCTGAATTTGCCAAGTTTCCTAGGGACGTTGTATTTTCTGTGGCAGCCCCTCATTTACATTTTTTATCTTTTTTCATTTGTAGGGATTAGCTTTAGGGTTTTTTGCCTGTAATGAAATCGTCAGATCACCTTTCTTAATGGCCTAACAACGGGAAATTTAAATATCAGTCACTGGCAGACCCAGAAATTGGGAAATTTAAATATCAGTCACTGGCAGACCCAGAAATTAGTCTTTGTCGTGCTCTGGGACCCGGTGATCTCCACCGGCCCAGGGCTGTAGCTCTTTGTTAATTTGGGTTTATCTGCCAAACCACGGTGAACCCTATGACTACCTGAATGGATTTCACAGCTTCTCAATGAAGCTTTCGTGGAACGTAGTGCTAGTCTCCAAGCTCGTTAGAATCGGGTAAACCTTGCTTTGTAGATGGGCAAACTGAGGCCTGGAGGGGCACCTGCTGATACCATATAGTGACAGAGTAACGATACAGAGGTATCATGTAACCCAGGACACTTCTGAGAGTGGAAGGGGCTCTGTGACAATCATGTTAGGATATCCTGATTCATTTTCCCTTTTCGGTGGGGTGGAGGGGAGCGGGTTGACTAACAGCTTTATTGAGATGTAATTCACACAGCATACAGTTTACTCAGTGTACAATTCTCTGGTTTTTAGAATTGATTGTGATCCAGAGAATCACAAGAACTGGCAATTTAGAACATTTTGATCACTCCCAGAAGAAACTCTGTGCCCTTTGGCTATCACTTCCCCCAAACGCCCCAGTCCAAGGCAAGCAGGGGTCTACCTTCTGTGTAACATTTACCTATTCCGGGCATTTCATATGTATGGAATCATACGATACGGCCTTTTGTCACTGTCTTCTTTCACGTGGTGTGATGCTTCTAGGGCCATCCAAGTTGAGCGTGTCTGCGCTTGTTCCTTTATTGCTGAGTAGTATCTCACTGTAGGGACGTGCCACGCTCGTTTATCTGGTCATCAGTTGAAGAACATTTGGGTTATTTCTGCTTTTTGGCCATTATGAATAATGCTGCTATGAACATATTGTACAAGTTTTTATATGGACATGTTTTAGCTTCTTTTGGGAATATACAGAGGAGTGGAATTTCTAGGTCACGTAGTGACTCTGTTTAACTTTTTGAGGAACTGCCCAACTGTTTTCCACAGCAGCTACACAATTTTATGTTCCCATTAGCAGTGTATGAGGGTTTCAGTTTCTCTACATCCTCACCAACACTTGCTGTTATCTGTCTTTTTGATCATAGCCTCCTAGTGGGTGTGAAGTGGTATCTCGTTATGGTTTTAATGTGTTTTTCCCTAATGGCTAGCGATGTTGAGCATCTTTTCATGTGCTTATTGGCCACTTGTATATCTTTGGAGAAATGTCTATTCAGATACTTTGCCCACTTTTAATTGGGTTGTCTTTATTATAGAGTTGTATGAGCTCTTTGTATAATATATTCTGGATGCAAGTCTTTTATCGGAGTTATGATTTGTAAAAATTTTATCTCATTCTATGGGTTGCCTTTGCTTTCTTGGTGATGTCCTTTGCAGCACAAAAGTTTTTTTTTTTTTTTTTTTTTTTTTTTTTTGAGAACAGAGTCTTTGCTCTGTTGCTCAGGCTAGAGTGCTGTGGCATCAGCCTAGCTCACAGCAACCTCAAACTCCTGTGCTCAGGTGGTCCTCCTGCCTTAGCCTTTTGAGTGGCTGGGACTGCAGGTGTATACTACCACGCCTAATTTTTTTTTTCTATTTTTAGTTGCCCAATGAATTTTTTTCTATTTTTAGTAGAGATGATGTCTCACTCTTGCTCAGTCTGGTCTTGAACTCCTGACCTCAGGCAGTCCTCCTGCCTGGACCTCCCAAAGTGCTAGGTTTACAGGCGTGAGCCACTGCACCTGGCCTTAATTTCTATGATGTCTAAGATACCTATTTTTTCTTTTGTCACTTCTGCTTTTGGCGCGATGTCTAAGAAACCATTGCCTTTTCCAAGGTCAAGAAGATTTATGTGTAAGTTTCTTTCTAAGAATTTTTAGAGTTCTCACAATGGTCTTTGGTCCATTTTGAGTTAATTTTAGTATATGCTGTGAGGTAGGGGTGCAAGCTTCATCCTTTTCCATGTGGATGTTCACTTGTCCCAGCACTGGTTGTTGAAAAGATTGTTCTTTCCCCATCCCTGTGGAATTGTCTTAGCACCCTTGCTAAAGGTCATTTGTTCTTCCTGGATCTTTTTTTCTGGGATTTGGTGCTGTCATTTGGAAGCTTCCCTTTTTTCTTTTTTTAATTCAGTCCTTGTTTGGTCCCACCATTTTTACAGCTGCCTTTCTGTCCTATTCTTGCTGCCTCCGCCTTTATCTGTCTCAGCAGTACTGGGTCATGCCTCTCTGATGTTCCACAGTCTTTCCTGGTGCGTGTTCCAGCTCCACACACTAGTCCTAGGGGAAGGTCAAGACCAGTTATTTCCCTTTTTGAGTCACGAGGAAACTGAGTCATATAGAAGTGGAATAATTTGCTCAAGGTCACGCAGCCCATTAGTGGAAGACGCAGGAATGGACGGTTGTCCTTCGGGGCGTCTGCAGTCACTGTACCTAGGTGATGCTACTCCCGTGCCAAGTGGTGGCAGGCTGCATTTTCATTCTCAAAAGAAATGTGGTGGCTAATATTTTACTTAATTCCGAAAGAGGGTCCAATAAAGGTCAGTTACCTTAAGTTTGCAGTTAGTAGAGTATTGCATTTTCTGACACGCCTCCTGGCATCTGCTCTGCTTACCTTCTGATGGTTATAGTTAAATTTTGTAGCTTACAAAGGAATGGAATATAATAGATACTAAAAAGGGGCATGCATGGTAGTTTGGTACCAAAATGTCTCAGCTGCCTAATTCAGCAGCTTGACCCTTCCAGAGGCATCAGAGCTGTAGGTTTTATTTTTCATTGGATTAAAGCACAGAAAATCTGTAGACTTCCCACTCCTTTTCAGTCTTTCCTGTGAGCTCTGAGCCCAGAGGTCTGGACAGCTCCTCCCAGGGCCCTCCCCTCCCACCCCCAGCTGTGGTAGCAGCAGCTTTTTAAAGCAATCCCTGGAGGGAAAGAAGACAGACATGTGTGCTCAGGCCTCTGTCTTGTTCCAGAAGCCCAAAGCTGAGTTCTTTAGTTCTTCACCCTTTGTCTACCTGCTGGACAAGTGTCTGTTTGCAGGGCTGTGATAAACCTCTTCCTGTTTACCAGGTTGCAGCTTCACAATCAAGGGACAGAGGCTGTTGAGTAGGGGGACAATAGGATTTGTGTGCCTTTGGAAGGGGCAGGATGGGGTGGGGAGGTCAAAGCCTTGGCTTGGGGTCCGAAAGGAAGGTCAGGCGTTGCCCTAGTGACCTCTGGCCCAGGCAGCGCCGGCCCCTTAGGCAGGGCAGTTAAGCCAGAGAGGGCGTTTACCAGGAGCGCCCTGGAGCCGGCTGAGCAGCGGTCACAAATTTCCAAGTCCAGCGTTGCTTCAGGGGCTGGCCTGAGTAACTGAAGATCTGAAAATCATTAACGAGTTGATGAAATCAATGGAAAAGTGCCTTATGCTGTTGTCAGTGGGGCGGAGGGAGAAAGCCCCTAGGCCGTCAGAGAGGGTGGGAAGCGGAGGAGGGCTGGGGGTGGGGGAGTAGATGTTGGCACTGCCTGAGGTGCAGGAGGAGGGACCGGCAGGGGACTGAGAGTCGGGGTCCAAGGCTTCAGACCCCCATTCAGCGTAAATCTCTTGGCCTCTCTGGGTCTGTTGCTCCCCTCCCCCGACCCCCTTAGAAATACAGGCTCGGAGACCTGCGTCTGTGCTGGCCAGTCATAGCGTGAATCTGCTGTCACCAGGGCTTTCCTGATTTCCATCGAAATCCTGCAGGAGGCAGGTGACCTTTGTGTGTGCCCGTCCTGGTTGTTCCCGGTGCCACCAGTGCTCCTGCATTGCAAGGCTGTGCCCGTCTTCACGGGAGTCAGAGCGTCTCTGTCACGTGTGTTTAGGAATCAGCCCTAGCTGCTACCTGGGCTCACTGTTCCATCAGCACGCTTATGGCCCCCAGGTGTTCCCTGCCAGCCGGAGACCGTACACAGCGTGGCCCGGTCCGGAGCTACGTCATGGATGTGTGTGCGCACACTAGTGTCTTTCCTCGCTTCTGTGTTTGCCGTGAGCACAGGCAGGGACGGCCTCAGCTTAGCAAGGTGTGGAGACCTTTGCATTTGGGGAAAACAAGCTCCCTCGGAGCCAGATGATGCCCTTTTGATCTTACGTGACACTCCTGGGAGGGCCCTGTGGGTGAAGCTGGCTGCCCTAGCTAGAGGGGTGCCCTCCCCGAAGCCAGCTCTTCTAGGAGCCTAAGCCACACGAAGCAAGGACCCCCAAGGGCAAGGTCCCTGGAGTCGGTCTTGCACACGACTGCCTCCTGCAGGCGCTTCGCCCTTCGGGTTGCATCTTCTGTCGTGTTACCAGACGAGGTGGCCAGTGAGGTGCTGGTGAGGCCACCCCGGGCGCCTTTCCTGGCACCTGCCTAGGGGCACCCTGAGAGCTCCTAAAGCCCCTGCTAAGCATCCAGACCTCTCTGCAAAGGCTCCTCCTGGGCTTTCCTCTGTCCCCCGACCCCCGTGGGTAACAGCTAACAGATCCGAGTGGCGGCTCCTGTGCTGACCCCCCTCTGCCATTTAGGGGCCTTCTAAAGGCAGTGTCCCTGGGAAGTAGCTCTGAGGCGTGGGCAGCTGGGG